>OY992878.1:169510946-169705946 GCA_963921405.1 Cepaea hortensis
GAATAGTGACACAATTCAGTGTCATGTTGTCAGTACTCAGTTAATAGTGACACAATTCTGTGTCATGTTGTCACTACTCACAGAATAGTGACACACTTGTATGTCATGTTTTGGCAATCGTATTCCTAATAACCCCGATATCTCCACCTATCGTCTGTTTTCTGAGCGCCTCCTCCCCCACCCCATCTCCCCAGTGTGTCCAACGTGTTTCACACCTACTATGTTCCCCACTGGGCCCTGACAAATGGCAGGCTGATAGTGGTGGCGGGTGTGTGGGCTTGCTGACTGGGAAGCTCGTAGTGGCGGCGGGTGTGTGGGCTTGCTGACTGGGAAGCTCGTAGTGGCGGCGGGTGTGTGGGCTTGCTGACTGGGAGGTTGGCGGTGGCGGCGGGTGTATGGGCTTGCTGACTGGGAGGTTAGCGGTGGCGGCGGGTGTATGGGCTTGCTGACTGGGAGGTTAGCGGTGGCGGCGGGTGTGTGGGCTTGCTGACTGGGCGGTTGGCGGTGGCGGCGGGTGTGTGGGCTTGCTGACTGGGAGGTTGGCGGTGGCGGTGGGAGTGTGGGCTTGCTGACTGGGAGGTTAGCGGTGGCGGCGGGTGTGTGGGCTTGCTGACTGGGCGGTTGGCGGTGGCGGCGGGTGTGTGGGCTTGCTGACTGGGAGGTTGGCGGTGGCGGCGGGTGTGTGGGCTTGCTGAATGGGAGGCTCGTAGTGGCGGCGGGTGTGTGGGCTTGCTGACTGGGAGGCTCGTAGTGGCGGCGGGTGTGTGGGCTTGCTGACTGGGAGGCTCGTAGTGGCGGCGGGTGTGTGGGCTTGCTGACTGGGAGGTTAGCGGTGGCGGCGGGTGTGTGGGCTTGCTGACTGGGCGGTTGGCGGTGGCGGCGGGTGTGTGGGCTTGCTGACTGGGCGGTTGGCGGTGGCGGCGGGTGTGTGGGCTTGCTGACTGGGAGGTTAGCGGTGGCGGCGGGTGTGTGGGCTTGCTGACTGTCAGGTTGGCGGGTGTGTGGGCTTGCTGACTGGGACTGATTCCCTTCTATAACGTGTACTGAAACATACATGTGCATGTCCTTCACAGGACGTCGCCACCAACTCCACGTTGATTATCTGTGCAATTTTACGTTCAGTAGCTTGCCAGAGCTGTCTGTGCGAGAAGTAACAGTTGAAGTCACACTGACTGGTGTGTGCAATGAGCCCATTGTCCTACCATCAGCGCACAGGAAGTGTAAGCGCAAGCGCCATACATCTCTTGGCTACGCAGACCTTTTACGAGTCCTACAAGACTATACACATGGCTGCTGTCATGGCTGCCGTGTCAGTCTTGATCTTTCTGATGAACTCAGTAGCAGCGCAGCTTCAGTAGCATAGACACCACCACCCACCCACACCAACACCACCACCCACACCAACACCACCACCCACCCACACCAATACCACCACCCACCCACACCAACACCACCACCCACACCAACACCACCACCCACACCAACACCACCACCTACCCACACCAACACCACCCACCCACACCAACACAACCACCCACACCAACACCACCACCCACCCACACCAACACCACCACCCACCCACACCAACATCACCCACCCACACCAACACCACCACCCACACCAACACCACCACCCACACCAACACCACCACCCACCCACACCCACACCACCCACCCACACCCACACCACCCACCCACACCAACACCACCACCCACCCACACCAACACCACCCACCCACACCAACACCACCACCCACACCAACACCACCACCCACCCACACCAACACCACCCACCCACACCAACACCACCACCCACACCAACACCACCACCCACCCACACCAACACCACCCACCCACACCAACACCACCCACCCACACCAACACCACCACCCACACCAACACCACCACCCACACCAACACCACCAACCACACCAACACCACCCACCCTCACCAACACCACCACCCACCCACACCAACACCACCCACACCAACACCACCCACACCAACACCACCACCCACCCACACCAATACCACCCACCCACACCAACACCACCCACCCACCCACACCAACACCACCCACCCACACCAACACCACCCACCCACACCAACACCACCCACCCACACCAACACCACCACCCACCCACACCAACACCACCCACCCACACCAACACCACCACCCACACCAACACCACCACCCACACCAACACCACCACCCACAACAACACCACCACCCACACCAACACCACCACCCACCCACACCAACACCACCCACCCACACCAACACCACCACCCACACCAACACCACCACCCACACCAACACCACAACCCACCAACACCAACACCACCACCCACACCAACACCCACACCACCACCCACACCAACACCACCACCCACACCAACACCACCACCCACACCAACACCACCACCCACACCAACACCACCACCCACCCACACTAACACCACCACCCACCCACACCCACACCACCCACCCACCCACACCAACACCACCCACCCACACCAACACCACCGCCCACACCAACACCACCACCCACCCACACCAACACCACCACCCACCCACACCACCCACCCACACCCACACCACCACCCACACCAACACCAACACCCACACCAATACCACCCACCCACACCAACACCACCACCCACCCACACCAACACCACCACCCACCCACACCAACACCACCACCCACACCAACACCACCACCCACACCAACACCACCACCCACACCAACACCACCACCCACCCACACCAACACCACCACCCACCCACACCAACACCACCACCCACACCATCACCACCACCCACACCACCACCACCACCACCCACACCAACACCACCCACCCACACCAACACCACCCACCCACACCAACACCACCCACCCACACCAACACCACCACCCACACCAACACCACCACCCACCCACACCCACACCACCACCCACCCACACCAACACCACCCACCCACACCAACACCACTACCCACACCAACACCACCCACCCACACCAACACCACCCACCCACACCAACACCACCACCCACACCAACACCACCACCCACACCACCACCCACCCACACCAACACCACCACCCACCCACACCAACACCACCACCCACACCAACACCACCCACCCACACCAACACCCACACCAACACCAACACCACCACCCACACCAACACCAACACCACCACCCACACCAACACCACCCACCCACACCAACACCACCACCACCCACACCAACACCACCACCCACACCCACACCAACACCACCACCCACACCCACACCAACAGCAGCTACACACAACAGCAGCTACACACAACAGCAGCTACACTCAACTGCAGCTATAGACAACAGCTGCTATATACAACAGCAGCTATATACAGTAGCAGCTATATACAACAGCAGCTATATACAGTAGCAGCTATATAGAAGAGCAGCTATATACATTAGCAGCTTTATACAACAGCAGCTGTATACAACACATCTATACACAACAGTAGCTATATACAACAGTAGCTATATACAACAGCAGCTATATACAACAACAGCTATATACAAAAACAGCTATATACAACAACAGCTATATATGACACGGCAGCAATAACACTGACTCAATTAAGGTTATACATAAACAGGGTGTAATCTACACATTTGGAAGCAGTCAGTGGCGTGCAGACGTTCTTTGATGCCCAGGGCCAACCCCTTGATTGGATGCCCCTAAATTGTTATTTCCCTAATTCATTCCCCCTCCCCTCCCACTGCACTGTGCTGCCCCCTCTCCCTAAATGGATGCCCCCCCCCCCCACCCTGCTGGATGCCCGGGGCCGTCGCACCCCCTGTACCCCCACCCCACCTTTGCACGCCACTGGAAGCAGTTATGGAAACACGTGTGGATCAAAGTTGATAATTAACAGGAAATATTTAGATAATGATAGGGCGACAATTGGTGGAAATATTTAGATAATGATAGGGCGAATTTTGATGGAAATATAAATCAATGCACCGACATAATACAATGCATGCTCCAGCTTTCTACCATAGATCACACTAGGAGCATTTCAACCCAGTGCGTGAACTCTGTACCACCGGCGTTGATCCAAACCTGTGTAACATAATCAAACATGCAGTCAATACTACTTTTGTGGGTAGGTTGTACAGGAAGATTTGAACACAAGAGACACTTCTTCTTCTTCAGCGTTCTGAGCCATTGAGGTCCTTTGCTGCAGATACAATCCGTCTCCATTCGTCTCTCTCTTGCCAGTCGTTGATTCCAAGTGCTTGTAGGTCTGTATATATGTATTATCTCTCCACCGTCTTCTTGGTCTACCTCGGGGTCTACGGTCATTTATTTCCTGAGTGTAAGCGAGTTTTGTTTCCCTATTATCTTCCATTCTTTCTATATGCCCCAGCCATTGTAGTCTATTAGCCTTCATGATACCAGTGATTAGCGGGGACTTAAACAGATTATAAATGTCTTTGCTACTTCTTCTTTTCCACTCTCCACTTTGTGTATCCCTAATGGGTCCAAAGATGCGTCTTAAAATTTTGTTCTCAAAGGTTTGTAACAAGGCTTCGTCTCCTTTCGTTGTACTCCAGGTTTCAGAGCCATACAGCACAAATGGTCTGATCAGTGTTTTGTATATTGTGATTTTGGTGTTACGAGATAGCGCCTTTGATTTTAGTAGATGTTGTAGTGCATAGTATATCTTATTTCCAGAGTTGATTCTAGTTTGTATTTCTTCCCTTATGATGTTGGAGCAGTTGAAGATCGTACCCAGGTATTTGTATGTTTCCGTTCTTTTAATGGTCATATTATCTATTTGTATGTGGCCAGAGTTTCTAGCCATTCCGTCTCTTGAAATTACCATATATTCTGTCTTATCTTGGTTGATAACCAGCCCCATCTGTTGGGCTTTTTCCTTTAAGTGAGTCAATATTTCCAATGTCTTTTGTTCACTTTGCCCTATAATATCTATATCATCTGCATAACCAAGCAGCTTGGATGTTCCTCCAATATCACATTCCTCCTTTACCTTCCTTACAACTTTCTCTAGAGCCAGATTGAAGAGTAGCGGCGATAGTGCATCACCCTGTTTCAAGCCAGATGTTATTTGGAAGGGGTCTGATTTCCTGCCTTTATATGTTACTATATTATAAGTATCTTCCATGCATAGTCTGGTCATGTTGATTAACTTCCTTGGTATTCCAAATTCCTGCATAGCATTCCATAGACTATTCCTATGGACACTATCATAAGCCTTTTTAAAATCCACAAAAATGTTATGGAGATCTCTTTTATATTCCCAATGTTTCTCGGCTATTTGTCGTAAGATAAATATCTGATCTATTGTTGATCTGTTTTGTCTAAAACCCGCCTGGTAGTCACCTAATATGTCTTCTGAATATGGTTTTAGTCTATTTAGTAATACTGCGGATAGTATCTTATAGCTTGTGGACAGTAGTGATATTCCTCTATAATTTCCACATTGGAACTTGTCTCCTTTCTTAAAGATAGGTATCAATAATGACACGTTTTAGGAAAATTTGGATTGGGAAACAGAAATGATGCAGGTGACAAAGTAATTGAATTTTGCACAGAAAATGAGTTAACGATAGCCAACACATTTTTTAAATAACACCCAAGAAGACTCTTCACATGAAAGTCCCCGGACAGTATTACCAAAAATCAGATAGATTATATTTTAATACAAAAAAGATGGAGATCAAGCATAACATCTGCAAAAACCCTACAAGTGCAGACTGTAATACAGATCATCAGTTATTAGAAGCAGATCTGAAATTAAAAATAAAAAACTTTACCCGAGGACCAAGGCCACTTCGTTTGATCTCACAAAAATACCGGATACATACAACAACGTAGAAGGGAAGAATGGTTTTGGGGTCTTGATGTCTAGAAAAGAGGAAATGACACCTGATGAGCTGGAAGTACAAGCTAAAGATATATTCAGATTTAATTCCAACCAAGAAAAAAGCAACATAGGCCATGGATTACATCAGGCACGTTAGGATTAAAAAACCAACGAAGGAATCTGAAACAGAAAGGAGATGAATGCGATAACGGCAGAATGAAGTATAAATCTTTAACTCGAGAAATAAGAAAGAACACAACAAAGGACAAAAATCAATACATACAAGATTGCTGTACCAGAATAGAGCAAAATCATAAGACTGGGAGAGATTATGAAATGTTCAAATAAATGAAGTTATTGACAAGAAATGTTCAACCTCAATTAAATGTTATCTTGACAAGTTGGGAAATATCTTAACAAATCTAAACAAATTCTAGAAAGATGGCAGGAATACTGCAGTGGAATGTATGATATGAGTGACAGTGAGGATATGAATGAGATACATGAACCAATGGCAGCAGAGACAGAACCTGAACCCTTATTAGATGACATTACATGGGCAATAAAGAACCTGAAGAATGGTACATCACCAGGATGTGATGAGATACCAGTTGAACTAATTAAAGCGGGAGGGGAAGAAAGCATACAAATCTATCACGCATTATGTACAAAGATATGGAAGTATGGTAAATGGCCAACCAATTGGAAGAGAACTATCTTCATTCTAATACCCATGAAAGGGCAACCTGAAATTATGCACCAACTATAGAACTGTTGCCCTGATCATTCAGGCAGGTGGGAACAAGAGATAAAATTTTCAGCATGCGTTTAATAACTGAGAAGCGCAGAGAATTTAATGTAAACCTATTCTCATGTTTTGTGGATTATTCAAAGGCATTTGACTGTGAACAACATTAGAAAATGGGAAATCACGAGGAATATGGGCTTTCCATCACATGTAATACAGCTCATAAAAATGCTCTATCTAGACCAAAAAGCAGCGGTTAGAATACATGGCGAGACATCAGGTTGGTTTGACATCAAGCAAGGAGTCCGTCAGGGTTGTGTGCTGTCCCCCTATTTGTATAACCTGTACGCCGAAAATATAATGAGAAATGCCAGATAAGATATAAACAGGGAGCAATATAATACCCTAAATATCGGTGGTCATGACATACCGGAGATTCGGTATGCTGATGATACAGTATTGCTATCCACAACATAAAATGGTATAGAAAACCTAATAACCTCAAACCCAATTAAATAGTGAAAATCATAACTTAAATCTTAACATAGCAAAAACAAAGATAATGCATACAGATAAAACTACTATGGAGAAAGAAATATATGTTAATGCTGAAAAATTGGAGGTGGTGGAAAATTTCGAATATCTTGCGTCATTGATTACCAACTGAGACAGTAGGGGGAATGGCTTTCACAAACAACCCAAGTTTACCAGGAGATATTGACTGGAATAATTTTGAAACAGAAAGTTCACCGACCGGTATAGTTTAAAAAATACTGAGTGGCCGGGCACTGGGACACGGCCGGGTAACCGCCAATTTACCTCTCGTTGTTAGTGAAATAGGAAATTCAGGTAACATGAAGCCAAACTTAGCATAGGCTTTGTCGGGAACTGTCAGATGGGCAAGAAATACAACGGATGCGGTAGATATATGGGGACGGACACACCCCCATGACCCAAAACAGTCGACGGCGGGAAGATAAGGTCTTTAACCTCAAGCTATAACCTAGTGGTGTCAAAGGATCTAGAATAAAGCGGATTAAGGTGAATTAATTATGTGGAATAGCTAAAAGCTGATTGGGTAGTCCTTCACGACAAGGGAGAGCAACGTCACGTGATTCTAGAAAGGCGTCAAATTAAGCGGCATATATATGCGGCGGAGGGGGCAGTTGAGAGGATAAGCAGGTTTGAAACGGCTGAGTGTACATACTCAAGAGCTGTTGAGACCAAGAAGGCTGTAGGAACTCTGGTCGGGCAGATATACCTAAGGACCAGAGGAAACGCGGACTTAAGTGTTGGAAAAATAGCTGCCCAAAATAATGTATTGATTGCTACGAGGGAACCACTGTCAAATGCAATCATTAGCGAAAGTCATACAAGACTAAGGTAGGCTAAGAGGACACACGTTTGATGGGATCATCCAGAGAACTGAGTCGAACAAAATTGGAAGGAGCCTGACTTTATTGGAAAGTTGCGAAATCACTCTAAGACGGGCGTGGTGATCAGACCAAAGCACCCGTAGGCAGACGAGAAACCAAAGCACCCGTAGGCAGACGAGCAAGTATCCACTGGACAGGACTTTAATGTTGTCGCTTGATCGATTGCCTGGGTAAAAACTAGAGGGCGGTTATTTCATGGTGGTAATTGGGTGTGCCTCCATATTAGATTTATATACTTTCTTGACAGATTTTCGTACTTTCTTATTATATTCCCTTGATTGATATGTGACTAGTTATTGGTTTAATTGCAATTCCTTAGTGTTTATATTCGTTTGATGGTATTCTCTTGATGCTAGTTATCTGACAGCATTTTTCCCATAATAATTTGAATTGTTTCCACACGATACTTTGTAATTTCTTTTGAGAAGCAAATAAACTTGATTCAGTGTTAGCTTATTCTTTTGAGTGCCTGTACTAGTGTCAGTTAGGACAGTGTTGTATTCGTGACCTGCATACCTGTATACTTGTGAGGTTGGTAGATAAAACCAAGGGTAATCACACATCAGTGGTTATCTCTACGACCGGAAGGCGGACACTCTGTATCTATCAATTCTTTATACTCTACACCTCTCCTTTCACTTGTTCTTCCACTTCTTCTCCTCCTTTATCTCTCCCTCTTTCTTTCTCTTTCTATCACAAAACAATGGTGACACAATGAAAGAAATTAAAAGACGAATATCTATTGCTCTTCAAAGAATAAAACAACTGAATAAATTGTGGAGTGGGACAGATAGAACTATAAAAAGTATATTTTTAAGAGCATGCATCTTTCCTATTGCAACATACGCATGTGAGACCTGGACACTTACTAAGCAAGCTGAAAAACGCATAAATGCCTTTTAATATAAATGTTATAGTCAAGTTCTAAGAATATCTTGGATAAAGAAAAGAACAAATGCATCCATACTTCAAGAGCTGAATTTTGAAGAAGGTTGGCATGGTTATTAAAGACGATAAAACAAAGAAAATGGAAATAGTCTGGTCACTTGAAACGTCACGAAAGTTTGGTGTGAACAATAATGGAGTGGTATATGTCTGGGAAGAGAGGAAGAGGAAGGCCAAAGAGAAGATGGGTGTATGCTGTGGCGGATGATCTCCAGATGGGTGTATCGGACGCGGGACATCTTGCTCATAGTCAATAGGTTTTCCTGAATTTTGTTATGGGAGCGAGGTTCTGCAAAGGACATGCTACTGAATGAATGCATGAATGAATGAATGACTGAATGAATGAATGAATGAATGAGTTGGTTGCCATGTTCTGAGATATAGTGTCAGCTGCAGCGTATTCGGCCTGCTATTTTCCATTGGCACCTGGACGCTATCCCGCTGTCTTGCCTTGGCAGCCCAGGTCAATGAAAACAACCCTACCTCAATGGGGATTTGAATTCATGACCACCGGGTTGCCAGGCCAGACTGCTAGCCACTGGGCCAGAGCACTGGGTGGGTGGGTGCTAGTGTAAGATGGCCCGAGAAAGCACCAGGTGGGTGGGAGCTAGTGTAAGATGTCTGTGACAGCACCAGATGGGTGGGAGCTAGTGTAAGATGGCCTAAGACAGCACCAGGTGGGTGGGAGCTAGTGTAAGATGGCCTAAGACAGCACCAGGTGGGTGGGAGCTAGTGTAAGATGGCCTAAGACAGCACCAGGTGGGTGGGAGCTAGTGTAAGATGGCCCGAGAAAGCACCAGGTGGGTGGGAGCTAGTGTAAGATGTCTGTGACAGCACCAGATGGGTGGGAGCTAGTGTAAGATGGCCTAAGACAGCACCAGGTGGGTGGGAGCTAGTGTAAGATGGCCTAAGACAGCACCAGGTGGGTGGGAGCTAGTGTAAGATGGCCTAAGACAGCACCAGGTGGGTGGGAGCTAGTGTGAGATGGTCTGAGACAGCACCAGGTGGGTGGGAGCTAGTGTGAGATGTGTGTGACAGCACCAGGTGGGTGGGAGCTAGTGTAAGATGGCCTAAGACAGCACCAGGTGGGTGGGAGCTAACGTGAGATGATCTGAGACAGCACCAGGTGGGTGGGAGCTAACGTGAGATGATCTGAGACAGCACCAGGTGGGTGGGAGCTAACGTGAGATGATCTGAGACAGCACCAGGTGGGTGGGAGCTAGTGTGAGATGTCTGTGACAACACCAGATGGGTGGGAGCTAGTGTAAGATGGCCTGAGAAAGCACCAGGTGGGTGGGAGCTAGTGTGAGATGATCTGAGACAGCACCAGGTGGGTGGGAGCTAGTGTGAGATGATCTGAGACAGCACCAGGTGGGTGGGAGCTAGTGTGAGATGTCTGTGACAACACCAGGTGGGTGGGAGCTAGTGTAAGATGTCTGTGACAACACCAGGTGGGTGGGAGCTAGTGTAAGATGGTCTGAGAAAGCACCAGGTGGGTGGGAGCTAGTGTGAGATGTCTGTGACAACACCAGGTGGGTGGGAGCTAGTGTAAGATGGTCTGAGACAGCACCAGGTGGGTGGGAGCTAGTGTGAGATGTCTGTGACAACACCAGGTGGGTGGGAGCTAGTGTGAGATGTCTGTGACAACACCAGATGGGTGGGAGCTAGTGTAAGATGGCCTGAGAAAGCACCAGGTGGGTGGGAGCTAACGTGAGATGATCTGAGACAGCACCAGGTGGGTGGGAGCTAACGTGAGATGATCTGAGACAGCACCAGGTGGGTGGGAGCTAGTGTGAGATGTCTGTGACAACACCAGGTGGGTGGGAGCTAGTGTAAGATGGCCTGAGAAAGCACCAGGTGGGTGGGAGCTAGTGTAAGATGGCCTGAGAAAGCACCAGGTGGGTGGGAGCTAGTGTAAGATGGCCTGAGAAAGCACCAGGTGGGTGGGAGCTAGTGTGAGATGATCTGAGACAGCACCAGGTGGGTGGGAGCTAGTGTGAGATGTCTGTGACAACACCAGGTGGGTGGGAGCTAGTGTGAGATGTCTGTGACAACACCAGGTGGGTGGGAGCTAGTGTGAGATGTCTGTGACAACACCAGGTGGGTGGGAGCTAGTGTGAGATGTCTGTGACAGCACCAGGTGGATTGGAGCTAGTGTGAGATGGCCTAAGACAGCACCAGGTGGGTGGGAGCTAGTGTGAGATGTCTGTGACAACACCAGGTGGGTGGGAGCTAGTGTGAGATGGCCTAAGACAACACCAGGTGGGTGGGAGCTAGTGTGAGATGTCTGTGACAACACCAGGTGGGTGGGAGCTAGTGTGAGATGTCTGTGACAACACCAGATGGGTGGGAGCTAGTGTAAGATGGCCTGAGAAAGCACCAGGTGGGTGGGAGCTAACGTGAGATGATCTGAGACAGCACCAGGTGGGTGGGAGCTAACGTGAGATGATCTGAGACAGCACCAGGTGGGTGGGAGCTAGTGTGAGATGTCTGTGACAACACCAGGTGGGTGGGAGCTAGTGTAAGATGGCCTGAGAAAGCACCAGGTGGGTGGGAGCTAGTGTGAGATGTCTGTGACAACACCAGGTGGGTGGGAGCTAGTGTGAGATGTCTGTGACAACACCAGGTGGGTGGGAGCTAGTGTGAGATGTCTGTGACAACACCAGGTGGGTGGGAGCTAGTGTGAGATGTCTGTGACAGCACCAGGTGGATGGGAGCTAGTGTGAGATGGCCTAAGACAACACCAGGTGGGTGGGAGCTAGTGTAAGATGTCTGTGACAACACCAGGTGGGTGGGAGCTAGTGTAAGATGGCCTGAGAAAGCACCAGGTGGGTGGGAGCTAGTGTGAGATGTCTGTGACAACACCAGGTGGGTGGGAGCTAGTGTGAGATGTCTGTGACAACACCAGATGGGTGGGAGCTAGTGTAAGATGGCCTGAGAAAGCACCAGGTGGGTGGGAGCTAACGTGAGATGATCTGAAACAGCACCAGGTGGGTGGGAGCTAACGTGAGATGATCTGAGACAGCACCAGGTGGGTGGGAGCTAGTGTGAGATGTCTGTGACAACACCAGGTGGGTGGGAGCTAACGTGAGATGATCTTAGACAGCACCAGGTGGGTGGGAGCTAGTGTGAGATATCTGTGACAACACCAGGTGGGTGGGAGCTAGTGTGAGATGTCTGTGACAACACCAGGTGGGTGGGAGCTAGTGTGAGATGTCTGTGACAACACCAGGTGGGTGGGAGCTAGTGTGAGATGTCTGTGACAGCACCAGGTGGATGGGAGCTAGTGTGAGATGGCCTAAGACAGCACCAGGTGGGTGGGAGCTAGTGTGAGATGTCTGTGACAACACCAGGTGGGTGGGAGCTAGTGTGAGATGTCTGTGACAACACCAGGTGGGTGGGAGCTAGTGTGAGATGTCTGTGACAACACCAGGTGGGTGGGAGCTAGTGTGAGATGGCCTAAGACAGCACCAGGTGGGTGGGAGCTAGTGTGAGATGTCTGTGACAACACCAGGTGGGTGGGAGCTAGTGTGAGATGATCTGAGACAGCACCAGGTGGGTGGGAGCTAGTGTGAGATGTCTGTGACAGCACCAGGTGGGTGGGAGCTAGTGTGAGATGGCCTAAGACAGCACCAGGTGGGTGGGAGCTAGTGTGAGATGTCTGTGACAGCACCAGGTGGGTGGGAGCTAGTGTGAGATGTCTGTGACAACACCAGGTGGGTGGGAGCTAATGTGAGATGTCTGTGACAGCACCAGGTGGGTGGGAGCTAGTGTGAGATGGCCTAAGACAGCACCAGGTGGGTGGGAGCTAGTGTGAGATGTCTGTGACAGCACCAGGTGGGTGGGAGCTAGTGTGAGATGGTCTAAGACAGCACCAGGTGGGTGGGAGCTAGTGTGAGATGTCTGTGACAACACCAGGTGGGTGGGAGCTAGTGTGAGATGTCTGTGACAACACCAGGTGGGTGGGAGCTAGTGTGAGATGTCTGTGACAGCACCAGGTGGATGGGGGCTAGTGTGAGATGTCTGTGACAACACCAGGTGGGTGGGAGCTAGTGTGAGATGTCTGTGACAGCACCAGGTGGGTGGGAGCTAGTGTGAGATGTCTGTGACAACACCAGGTGGGTGGGAGCTAGTGTGAGATGTCTGTGACAGCACCAGGTGGATGGGAGCTAGTGTGAGATGGCCTAAGACAGCACCAGGTGAGTGGGAGCTAGTGTGAGATGGCCTAAGACAGCACCAGGTGGGTGGGAGCTAGTGTGAGATGGCCTAAGACAGCACCAGGTGGGTGGGAGCTAGTGTGAGATGGCCTAAGACAGCACCAGGTGGGTGGGAGCTAGTGTGAGATGGTCTGAGACAGCACCAGGTGGGTGGGAGCTAGTGTGAGATGGCCTAAGACAGCACCAGGTGGGTGGGAGCTAGTGTGAGATGGTCTGAGACAGCACCGGATGGGTGGGAGCTAGTGTGAGATGTCTGTGACAGCACCAGGTGGGTGGGAGCTAGTGTGAGATGTCTGTGACAGCACCAGGTGGGTGGGGGCTAGTGTGAGATGGCCTAAGACAGCACCAGGTGGGTGGGAGCTAGTGTGAGATGTCTGTGACAACACCAGGTGGGTGGGAGCTAGTGTGAGATGTCTGTGACAGCACCAGGTGGGTGGGAGCTAGTGTGAGATGTCTGTGACAGCACCAGGTGGGTGGGAGCTAGTGTGAGATGTCTGTGACAGCACCAGGTGGGTGGGAGCTAGTGTGAGATGGTCTGAGACAGCACCAGGTGGGTGGGAGCTAGTGTGAGATGGTCTGAGACAGCACCAGACCATGTAAAAGCTTTCTGGGGTTGACTGGGTTGAACACATGACCAGGGCAGGGTACATGGAGTAGCTATCCAGGGCTGGACGTATCATATAACACACCAGAGATCGAACTACTGTGGGAGACTGATACTCTGTTACACATCAATCACTGGTGGGAGACTGGTACTCTATCACACACCAGCTTACGGTACTCTATCACACACCAGCTTACGGTATTCTATCACATACCAATCACTGGTGGGAAACTGGTACGCTATCACACACCAGCTTACGGTATCACACACAATCCGCCAGTTTCCCTTTGATGAGTATCGTGTTGGAGGTTGCCAGATAGGATTTGTTGTGATGGTCGCTATTCTTTGTTGCAATGCACTGAGCCGGGCACATCAGTTGGTGCACCTCCTGTCTGAAGTATTTACCGGTTGCATAGTAGATGAAGAAGTAGCAGGCGGAGTTGGACAGTGTGATCTCCGTGAGGAAGTTCCTCACCAGGATGTACGTTAAATGCTTGCGCCATGTTGGGTCCGACTGTACAGCTTCTGGTTGGATGGGGAACGGGCCAATAGGAAACTGGTTGTACATGGAGTAAACTATTGTGTAGGGCAGCCAGGTACATATCAGATAAAAAGATACGCTCAGAAGGGTGACTGTGGATGCTTGGCTGTTGCCACCCACCCCTACGTGGGCTGGTCCACTATTCGTCAAGCTCCGGATCTCACGGATCACCAGCATGTTAAATACGAGAGCAGCTAACGGCGCCACCCCAAAGAGAAGTAATTCAGTGGACCAGGTCCAGATCTCGATAAAGGGGGATTGCTGCAGTTCCTGCCGGTGATTGCAGATCTTCTTTACCTCGTCGTAGGTCCAGAAGTAGGCCTGCAAAGTGCTGATGATGATACAGAACGCCAGCAGACACAACACGACAAGGATTGCTCGCCAAACGGTGCAGAACTGCTCCTTGGCGAAGGGGTGGCAGATGGCGATGTAGCGTTCCACGGTGAAGCCAAGTACCAGCAGTGGGGCCAAGTATTGCGGTATACAAAACAACATATTGAAGATCTCACAGGAAACATATCCATCATAGGTACTGATCCCCCAGGCGTAGCGCAGCTCCTGGAGAATGTGCAAGGTCAGGAAGACGACGTGGGAGATGGACAGAGTGCCCAGGTAGATGGCTGACGAGTTGTTGGCCCGCGTCTTCCTCTGCAGCCAGATGTAAGCGCACAGTGGGTTGGCTGGAAGTCCGATGAAGTAGAGAATCAGTGTAAAGAATCGATTGATGAGGATTGATGGTAAGTGATTGTTGTACACGTCTGAGATGTCTGGATGAGCAGCTGTTATATTCCATCCTAGGCTGGCGTTATCCATTCTTCTGAAAGTAAGAAACGAAACACGTAAATTAACATCGAAGATAGTTGTACACACACAGAATGGTAGCAACACTCACTGATCTAATAATGTCAAATGTATATTTAAACACACAATGCCATAGCTTTCTGAGATAATATGACCAGTTGTTTTCTTTGCCCAGGATTCCCTCTAGCAAAGTAACAATTAAAATGTGACTATTGGAATGCACTGACACTGTTGCTGTGTTCAGTCACTGCGGGGATCAGTCTCCTAAATCTGGTCAGTGGCTGGACAATGGTCATTATGTACTCAGCTTCAGTCTGTGCTGGCACAGAGACCGGCGGCGGAGACAG
The DNA here is from genome assembly GCA_963921405.1 of Cepaea hortensis. Taxonomy (NCBI): domain Eukaryota; kingdom Metazoa; phylum Mollusca; class Gastropoda; order Stylommatophora; family Helicidae; genus Cepaea; species Cepaea hortensis. Next base: position 169,526,471 of record OY992878.1, read on the forward strand.
AAATACATCGTGTCAACTTTGTCAAGGCATGGCCTAGTAAGTTATCATCGTGAGCCATGCCGAGCGGTGGGATCCACCACGCTACTCAACAACAAACATCGTGTGTCATGCCGAGCGATGGGATCCACCACGCTACTCAACAACAAACATCATGTGCCATGCCGAGCGGTGGGATCCACGAGGCTACTCCACAACAAACATTATGTGACATGCCGAGCGGTGCGATCCACCAGGCTACTCAACAACAAACATCGTGTGACATGCCGAGCGGTGGGATCCACCACGCTACTCAACAACAAACACCATGTGTCACGCCGAGCGGTGGGATCCACCACGTTACTCAACAACAAACATCGTGTGCCATGCCGAGCGGTGGGATCCACCACGCTACTCAACAACAAACATCGTGTGCCATGCCGAGCTGTGGGATCCACCAAGCTACTCAACAACAAACATCATGTGTCATGCCGAACTGTGGGATCCACCAAGCTACTCAACAACAAACATCATGTGTCATGCCGAGCGGTGGGATCCACCATGCTACTCAACAACAAACATCATGTGCCATGCCGAGCGGTGGGATACACCATGCTACTCAACAACAAACATCATGTGCCATGCCGAGCGGTGGGATCCACCACGCTACTCAACAACAAACATCGTGTGCCATGCCGAGCGGTGGGATCCACCACGCTACTCAACAACAAACATCGTGTGCCATGCCGAGTGGTGGGATCCACCACGCTACTCAACAACAAACATCGTGTGCCATGCCGAGCGGTGGGATCGACCACGCTACTCAACAACAAACATCGTGTGTCATGCCAAGCGGTGGGATCCACCAGGCTACTCAACAACAAACATCGTGTGCCATGCCGAGCGGTGGGATCCACCACGCTACTCAACAACAAACATCATGTGTCATGCCGAGCGGTGGGATCCACCAGGCTACTCAACAACAAACATCGTGTGCCATGCCGAGCGGTGGGATCCACCACGCTACTCAACAACAAACATCGTGTGTCATGCCGAGCGGTGGGATCCACCAGGCTACTCAACAACAAACATCGTGTGCCATGCCGAGCGGTGGGATCCACCACGCTACTCAACAACAAACATCGTGTGCCATGCCGAGCGGTGGGATCCACCACGCTACTCAACAACAAACATCGTGTGTCTTGCCGAGCGGTGGGATCCACCACGCTACTCAACAACAAACTTCGTGTGTCATGCCGAGCGGTGATATCCACCAGGCTACTCAACAACAAACATCGTGTGCCATGCCGAGCGGTGATATCCACCACGCTACTCAACAACAAACATCGTGTGCCATGCCGAGCGGTGATATCCACCACGCTACTCAACAACAAACTTCGTGTGCCATGCCGAGCGGTGATATCCACCAGGCTACTCAACAACAAACATCGTGTGCCATGCCGAGCGGTGATATCCACCACGCTACTCAACAACAAACATCGTGTGCCATGCCGAGCGGTGATATCCACCAGGCTACTCAACAACAAACATCGTGTGCCATGCCGAGCGGTGGGATCCACCACGCTACTCAACAACAAACATCATGTGTCATGCCGAGCGGTGGGATCCACCAGGCTACTCAACAACAAACATCGTGTGCCATGCCGAGCGGTGGGATCCACCACGCTACTCAACAACAAACATCGTGTGTCATGCCGAGCGGTGGGATCCACCACGCTACTCAACAACAAACATCGTGTGCCATGCCGAGCGGTGGGATCCACCACGCTACTCATCAACAAACATCGTGTGCCATGCCGAGCGGTGGGATCCACCACGCTACTCAACAACAAACATCGTGTGTCTTGCCGAGCGGTGGGATCCACCACGCTACTCAACAACAAACTTCGTGTGCCATGCCGAGCGGTGATATCCACCAGGCTACTCAACAACAAACATCGTGTGCCATGCCGAGCGGTGATATCCACCACGCTACTCAACAACAAACATCGTGTGCCATGCCGAGCGGTGATATCCACCAGGCTACTCAACAACAAACTTCGTGTGCCATGCCGAGCGGTGATATCCATCAGGCTACTCAACAACAAACATCGTGTGCCATGCCGAGCGGTGATATCCACCACGCTACTCAACAACAAACTTCGTGTGCCATGCCGAGCGGTGATATCCACCACGCTACTCAACAACAAACTTCGTGTGCCATGCCGAGCGGTGATATCCACCAGGCTACTCAACAACAAACATCGTGTGCCATGCCGAGCGGTGATATCCACCACGCTACTCAACAACAAACATCGTGTGCCATGCCGAGCGGTGATATCCACCAGGCTACTCAACAACAAACGTCGTGTGCCATGCCGAGCGGTGGGATCCACCACGCTACTCAACAACAAACATCGTGTGCCATGCCGAGCGGTGGGATCCACCACGCTACTCAACAACAAACATCGTGTGTCTTGCCGAGCGGTGGGATCCACCACGCTACTCAACAACAAACTTCGTGTGCCATGCCGAGCGGTGATATCCACCAGGCTACTCAACAACAAACATCGTGTGCCATGCCGAGCGGTGATATCCACCAGGCTACTCAACAACAAACATCGTGTGCCATGCCGAGCGGTGGGATCCACCACGCTACTCAACAACAAACATCGTGTGCCATGCCGAGCGGTGATATCCACCAGGCTACAGAGGTTAACGCCCAGGATACAGAGGTTAACGCGCTCATCTATGATCACTCAGATAGCCCCGAAGTGCTCATCTATACAGATGGATCTGTTGTAAAGCAGCAGAGAAGTGCGTGGGCATTTACAGCCCGTTCAGCGGGCCGAACCGTTCAAGAATCCAGTGGTGCCCACTCTATGACCACGAGCAGCATGACGATGGAGGTGATGGCAGTTACACAGGCTTTCATATGGCTGGAATCACAGCATTATACCAACGTGTGTGTACTAAGTGATTCAATGAGCATGATTCAGAAGGTCGAAGCTGGATCTGTACGTAGACAGTGGACTGAGTCGCTGCGGAAGTCTGTTGTCCGCAAAGTCACCTTCATCTTCGTCCCGGGACATGCGGGAGTCGAGGGAAATGAACGAGCTGATAAATTGGCTGGCACTGCACCCCCTGTAGATGGCCAGCCCATGGATCGTGCCGATGTTATTAACGCCCTTAAAGATATGGCGAGAACAGAGGATTTTGACGCCAGTGATTCCACATCGCTTTCCAGGATGAAAGACCTGGGAGTAAGAATCGGCACAGCCAGACGCGAGAGGTACATCGGGAAAACAAAGCGCCTCGTCAACCAACACAGAACTGGCACTATTAGCCACCGGACGCTGATGCATATGCTGGGGGGAGGATCTGAGCACCTATGGACATGTCCGGAGTGCAACGAAGATACCCCAACTGATACATTGGCACCTTGCCGTCTTGACAGACGATAGTTTGTGCTTTAAAAAGGCATAATAACTTTTAACTATGGCGGTAGCGAGTGTGACTGATAAGGCCAATTTGCGCTGTAAATGTCCGTTCACAGTGGGTGCATGTGAACACGTGGTCATTTCCACCATCATGCACCATCTTACGTCTCAAACGCTTGGTGTGTGACTTTTCTGCAATAATTTTCTCCTTTGACTTTATTCCATTTCTGATATTTGCCCTCCATGCAACACGTTCAGCGGCGACTTGCTCCCAATGTGCATTATCAATGCCTGTATCAATCATGTCCCGCTTACACACATCTTTGTATCGTAGTAGAGGCCGACCCTGAGATCTCTTACCCATCTGTAATTCACCAAAAAAGATATCCTTTGGTATTCTACCATCATCCATCCGCCTAAGATGTCTTATCCATCTAAGTCTACGAAGACTGAGCATGGAATAAACTGTCACACAACCTGATCTTTCCAATACTTCAGTATTTGTGATTTTGTCTTGCCACTTAATACCAAGAATTCTTCGCAGACACCGCATATGAAAGCTGTTTAAATTGTTCTCTTGGTGTGAGTAAGTTGTCCAGGTTTCACTGCCATAGAGAAGAGTACTAAGGACACAGGCTTGATAGACAAGGACTTTTGTTTTGGCAGTAAGCTTCCTGTTCTCCCAGACTCTTTTTCTTAACCTGTTCATTGTTGTTGCTGCCTTACCAATCCGGATGTTGATTTCCTGATCTAGGGATAATTTGCTATTTACCACCGATCCTAGATATGTAAAATGGTCTACTATCTCTAGTTCGGCGTCGTCAATAAAGATTGATGGTACCCCATGTGCACCTTGTGACATAATCTGTGTCTTCTTTTTGCTAATTGTTAAACCAAATTCAGAACAAGCATTGGAGAATGCAGATAGTAGACATTGCAATTCTTCCTCAGAGTGGGTCGTAACTGCAGCATCATCTGCAAAAAGCAACTCTCTGATCAGTACCCTCCTAATTTTGGTCTTAGCCTTCAATCTCTGAGCATTGTAGAGGCCGCCATCTGAGCGTGAGTGAATGTATATACCACCATCCTGATCACGAAATGCATATTTCAGTAGAAGTGAAAAGTATATTCCAAAGAGGGTGGGAGCTAGTACACAACCTTGCTTAACTCCACTCTTGATTTCAAATTCTTCAGAAGTTGCACCATCAAACTTGATTATACCCTTCATGCCTGTGTGGAACGATTCCACAATGGACAGAAGAGTTGGTGGGCAGCCAATCTTCTTTAGTGCTTTGAACAGACCCTCACGACTGACCAAATCAAATGCCTTTGTGAGGTCGATGAAGGCAATAAACAGTGGTTGATTCTGTTCACGGCATTTTTCTTGCATTTGTCGCAATGAGAATATCATATCAGTGGTAGACCGGTTCTGTCGAAAGCCACACTGTGATTCGGGGTAGACTTGATCTCCTAGGACTTGAAGTCTGCGCAGAACAATTCTGGCAAATACTTTTCCAACAATACACAGAAGTGAGATACCCCTATAGTTGTTGCAGTCGCTCCGATCGCCCTTGTTCTTGTACAGTGTTATGATGCTTGAATCTTTGAAATCCTGTGGGACTTGTCCTTCACGCCAGCATAGCTCTATTAGCTGGTGGATCTGTATAGTGAGTGTGTCTTGCCCACTCCTGATAACCTCTATTGGAATCCCATCCTTACCTGGAGCCTTGCCAGATGCAAGTTCATTTATAGCACACTTAACTTCTGTTATGGTGGGAAGTGTGTCCAGGTGGTCAAGAGTTGGTAGAGCCTCTATGGCGTTGAGGGCATTATCCGCTAGTTTGGTCTCACTTGAGTAAAGCTCCAAATAGTGCTCTACCCATCTGTCCATCTGCTGTTTCTTATCAGTGATGACTTCTCCAGTCAAGGTTTTCAATGGTGCACTTCTTTTGATCACTGGACCACAGGCTTTCTTTATTCCTTCATACATGCTTCTTATGTCTCCCTTATCACTTGCGATTTGAATGGACTCACATAACTTGATCCAATAATCATTTGCACACTGCCTGGCAGCCTTTTGCACATCCTTCCTAGCTTGCCTTAGCTCACTCAGAGTGTTACGCGTTGGTCTTTCCTTGTTTCTTAAGAGAGCTTTCTTCTTCTTATCAATCAAGGGCTGCAGAGTCTCGCTGTTGGCCGCAAACCAGTCCTGCCTTTTATGATCCACAGTGCCGTAAACCTTTACGGCAGTTTTACAAAGAGTTTCCTTAAGTTTATTCCATTTATCATTTACTGTACAATTTTCTGGTGTATCAGTGAAAGCGTCTTCAAGTTGCTGTTGAAACTGAAAGCACTTTTCAGGATCATGAGTGTTAATAATATTAATCCTGGGGCTAGATTTGTGTTTAGCTGTGTAGATTCTCTTTGGTCTCAGTCTAACCCTTGCAACAACCAAAGAATGATCCGTATCACAGTCAGCACTGTGGTAACTACGAGTCAATGATATATGGTTCAGATGTTGTCTCCGTGTGATGATGAAGTCCAGCTGGTGCCAATGGCCGGATCTTGGATGTTTCCATGTGACCTTATGCATCTCTTTTGTTTTAAAAAAAGAGTTTGTAATACATAGGTCATTACTGGTGCAATGCTCCAGCAGCCTTTGCCCATTTTCATTCATGCGACCGATGTTGTATTTTCCAAGGCACACTGGCCATGAACTCGAGTCCTTGCCCACACGAGCATTGAAATCACCGAGCATATAAATGTAGTCGGATTTTGGAACTGCCTTGATCACAGAGTCTAACTCCTCATAGAACAAATCCTTCACATCATCAGAGGAATCGAGTGTCGGTGCATATGCAGTAATAATGGTGGCAAACCCACAAGAGGTTGCCAAGCGCAGGGATAATAGTCTTTCATTTCCTCCTGCTGGAATTTCAATCATTCCCAGTAGCGAATTCTTCACTGCAAAGCCCACACCGTGTTGCCTCCTTTCCGCCTGCCCTTTACCCCTCCAGAAAAAGGTGTAGTTGTTTTCCCTGAGTGACCCTTCCTCAGCGAGGCGAGTCTCCTGCAGGCCAGCAATATCAATGTTAAGACGATTGAGTTCGGCATCAATCACAGCCGTTTTTCTCACATCGTCAATATTGGTCAAGTCAGTGGAAAATCCTGGACACATGGTTCTCACGTTCCAGGTTGCAAGCCGTAGCTTGAGGTTTCTATTTATATTTTTGTTTGTACCTGGTGCATTGGTTTTACAGCCTGCGATTCAGATTTTGTCCTAGCCCCAAGCACCCATTGAAGCAGGCAGGCTGTGGCGGATCAGCACCCAATTGGCTGGGGGCTGCCCAGCTTGAGGCGGGCGGTAGCTGATCAGTGACACCTATAGGTGTCTCCCACCGTCAGAGGCAACGCGTGGCGCCCCATGTCTACGCCAACTGACAAGGACTTATAACCCGTAACAGTTGCCTCTCGCTTTGATTCCGAGACCAGTTAAGACCAGGGATGGAGTTATTGCCTCTCCATAGCACAAAGCCTGGGCTAAAATATAGAGATCATGTGTTGCCCATGCAGCATGATCCCTCTCTCGGCCTGCCTAGTTCACTCCAGAGGAAAGGTAACACCCCTACATCTGGAACAAGACAAGCTGCAGAAGCTGCCGGATCAGCAAAGCAATGCTCTAACTGTCCGCCTGTCGGAGCTTCGATCCTAGACCAGTCGCCAACCAAGGCTTAGGGCCTGGTCTGCCCTGCCATGACAATTTTGTCTTTAGCTTGCATTTCCTCGCACCAGGGTAAGGCTTGTACCCTCCCAATTGCGCTCTTCCGCCCGAAGCCGTTGGCACAATGTGGGGTGTCGGGTTTGGTAAGCGCCGCCCAACGTTCGGCGCTAACAGAAACCAGGTAGTACCGTCTACTGTTATACGGTAGCTCAGTCATATCTGACTAAGACCTGACTGCGGGCAAGACCCAACTGATAACTAACTAACTAACTAACTAACTAACTAAACATCGTGTGTCTTGCCGAGCGGTGGGATCCACCACGCTACTCAACAACAAACTTCGTGTGCCATGCCGAGCGGTGATATCCACCAGGCTACTCAACAACAAACATCGTGTGCCATGCCGAGCGGTGATATCCACCAGGCTACTCAACAACAAACATCGTGTGCCATGCCGAGCGGTGGGATCCACCACGCTACTCAACAACAAACATCGTGTGTCATGCCGAGCGGTGGGATCCACCACGCTACTCAACAACAAACATCGTGTGTCATGCCGAGCGGTGGGATCCACCACGCTACTCAACAACAAACATCGTGTGTCATGCCGAGCGGTGGGATCCACCACGCTACTCAACAACAAACATCGTGTGCCATGCCGAGCTGTGGGATCCACCACGCTACTCAACAACAAACATCGTGTGTCATGCCGAGCGGTGGTGTAGCAGTATGTGTATATGGGGTGGGCAAAACTACAGCACGCTTGAGCATCAGGGTGGAATGGGAAGAAGGATGCTCAAGTCGTGACGTAGTTTGTTGTTAGGAACCAGTCAACATCTGGGCCTGGAAGAGAGAAGACGCCATGTTGTATGAAGGCTGTAGAAGTTGTCATCAGGATGAAATAAATCTCTATTTATACTAAAACAAAGAACTCGTTAGTCCTATTTATCTATGCGCTGTTATAAAGGACTTAATTGGTGCCCATGACACAGGATACGAACTTGGAGTGTCGTCGCAGAATCACAATATGCTGTCCAGGTCGAACATCGAACTAAAGTCAAAGTTGTGAAGATCTCGTTCTGCTTACATCAAATGCCCAGAGACAGAATTACGGCACGATTCTATACTTATGTTGAACGAAAAAGCGAAGTTGAAAAATGGCCACTAAGTCGTCTGTGAGAATTACAGCAGCCAAAAGCCCTGCTAGGGGTGGTTGTCTGTGATTATTTTTCAGAGTTCTCGTTGCTATCAAGAATCCTAGATGTATAGGCAGTCGTTGTCACCTGAGTTATGAAAGCCGGCTTCCCAGGGTGAGTTGCTGTACAGTGGTGATCATCTCGCTGAGCTGAAGAGAGAGAAAGTCCAGCACGTTTTTTCTGGATCGTTTGAAATAAGAGGCTCAGGAAAAAGAAACCTTCAAGGCAAGTCGAATCAAGTAGAAACATTTTACTAACAGAGCAGTTGTCTACTTCTCGTTAAGATAGATTGCCTGGAGTGAACTAAAAGCCGCAGAATCCTGACCTTGAGACTTTTTGAGGAATAAGAAGAAATGGAAAGCTCGTTAACAGCAGCGATACCGCTAAAGAACTCTCGGAAGTGGGAGAGGCAGACTGGGCTGCCGACCTACTGAAATTATCGCTTTCCTGAATTACACCGATTCTCAAGACGTCGCTTGATGTGCCCTATCCGGGGTGAAAAGAAGCCAGAAGTCTGGTAGGGGCTCAACCAGGGGCTGAAGTTACTGAAACGTTGGAAGAAGAACTCCCTAACTACCTGAAGTGCGTGATCGATTGGAGGAGCATTTCAACTGGCACAGACTCCTGGCGTTTGAATTCTACCTGATATCGAACATAGAAGAATCCGTCTTTCTTGGATCGGGAGCAAATTAGGGTAATTGGTGAACTTTAAATATTATTTTAAGTACTATTGACTGGTTGAACAATGCTTAGTGTGTAAAGTAACAACGGTCATGTCTTTAAATTAGATAGGTATAATTGTGAGTTTGATTTTGTCAGTGTATGCATAAATATTTCAGCATAGCAAAAGAAACAACAGGATATGGCAACAGGCAGACCGTCACAACACAGTAGAGAAACAGTTTTCTTTTATTTTTGTTTCAGCTGAGCTCAGGACGAGGTTTTTTTCAGGTACCAAGGAATATACAGAAGAAGAAGTTAATATGAATTACTTACATGTAGAATTACAACGTATTAGTACATGGTTGGGAGAATTAAAAGAGGCAGTTAGTGAGGTAGAAAATTTTGTAGAAACATTGCAGAACAGAACTACTAGACAAGACCCTTATAGATTTAAGGTAGACTGTAATAGAGTAGGAAAGAATAACAGGAGACAGCCATTGCTTAATAAAGACAGAAGACAATATGGTTATGATGAACCAAGGTTTGATGTATATAGAGTAAAAGACAGTGAGAACAGACGTAATGGTGAAAAGTCGGACTGGTATAGCTGTTATAGATACAAGAATGGTCCTGAGAGAGACTTTTCCAAGAAATTATGGAAATGGCCATCCCATGACAAAACTGCTAGGAAAAAACGTGACGACTGGTTTGAACAAAGACGGAAACAGTATTGGAGGTCAGGGTCAAAGAACAGAGTAGGAAATGTAAGTGAAAATTCAACTATTCCTAAGGTGGTTGCCAATATGACTGTTAGACAGGAAAAGAACACGACGGTGTTAATAAAGAGAATAGACCGAGAGACACAGACGCAGACAAGTAATACGATAAATGATAGTACACAGACACATATTGATACTGTAGAGAAAACAACCCAGGTACAGTCAATTAAGAAAATGGAAAAGGGAACGCAAACTATTAAGACGGTGGAAATTGCGGAACCACCTCAGGTGAAATTAGAAAAAGAAGACACAGTTGAAGTTAAGAAAGATAGACAGACGAGAACCAAAGATGAAAGGAAACCAAAGAGGAAAAGTATTGAAGAAAGAAATAGTAGTATGATAGTTAATAGAGGTACTGCCATGTCAAGTTCCTCAGGTATAGACATTAAATTAATACCTAAATGGTGTAGAAATATTAGGTGTGAGAGTTCAGGTTACGGAGAAGATATTTCTACCGCCGCATATTATAGTAAATACCGTGATGCTGAAACAACTACAGATACTGATGATTCGAAGAATGAGAGAATTGCACTACGAGCAGATCCTGACTCGAAGCGTGATGTTTCCTCATACGGTAGGCTTGCTGGTGGACAGACGGACAGAGTTTTGGTTGGTGACTCTTTAGAACTAGATACCAGTTTATATGACAGGAAAGTAGGGAAGGCTAAGAGACGAATACCAAGAGAGAGAGAGAAAGATACTTCCAAAAAGAAAGATGTTTGCCTAGTAGAAAGTGGAACACAAAAACAGCAAACAGCTGAAGCCTCGCTGGAAAAAGCTAGAAGTCTCATGAAATCGGTAAGACCATGGTTGTATTTAAATAACCGATACGAGCAGGTTTGAGCAAATACATATGAGCTGTCTAAAATAGGCAGATGCATTTTTTTTGGTGTAGCATAATATGGTACAGAGTAGGTAATAGTGTTGTGGAGGATAGAGAGTTACGGCAAATGATATTCTACGTGGATACGTAATACAGGATATCTTGTGTTTAGTTGCGATGTAGGGAGAGTAAACAAGGTAGAAATTAAAATAGTCCTTTGTCCGGAATGGATAGATACAGAGAGTTAATCACGTTGAGTGATGTATAACTGGAGTGATTAAAGTAGAGTAGATTCAGCACAGAATTAGTAGAGAGAGAGATAAATTAGGTATGAATGTTCGTACTAGAAATGGTTCGACTTAGAGCTATGACATGATGTCTGAGATAGTTTCGCTTGGTAGTTTGAGAAGTAAGTATAGTATTGTTGACAGCTGAACCGAGAGTGTCTGATGAGGAAATATAGGTTGAGGAGAAATTGAGTATCCTGTGTAAAATAGTCAGTTGAGCGCGAGAGTATTAAGAGTAAAAGACTGTAGAAGTAGAAGTTGATGCTTGAAGAATACGAGATCTTGGTGAGCGGGATGAAGTAATTACGTCATGCTTGAGGAGAAAGAAGAGCTGATTAAATCTGAGAAAGTGTTGTGTGGAGAAGTATAGAATGATAGTTACGAGGTTAGCGAAATGAGGTTGATAGTGCTGGTTAGTGTGTAAAAGAGATATAGGTTGCGAGAGATAATATATAGATTCTGACCTTTGAAAACGAGAGAATGATTGAGAAAAGTAGAAATAAGACAAACATATGTGCGTCAAGAAAGGATAGGAAGATGACAAGTGATAAGTATAATATGCATGTACGAGGCGTTTAGTCCGTGCGTGAGTATAAGTGTAGATAAACGGGTGTTCGTCGCGCTGAGTGAAGCAGGAGTGAGGTTTTAAAAACGTCAAGTGTCAATGTGGGTGAAAATGATCGACACTCTTAGGCTTGGTAGTTGTTGATACATGGTTGTCCTATTGTTCAGAGTGTTGAATAGCCTTATTACAACTGTTGTCAATATCATTTTCTGGTTTGCCATTTGATGATATTATACTTCCTGGGCATGTGAGATTCTTTACTTGTTGCGAGAAATGTTCGTTTAGCTGAATGGTTATTGTTTGTTCTTCTTTGGTTATAGTCGTTGCCTCTGTTTTGTTTGTGCTAAATTGTTAAAGTAGGTGATTAGAAAGGTGTGATGTCTTTTGTTTGGAATGTGTGATCTTGGACGGAATTTATGGAAGTTGTATGACAGCTTGACAGAAAGAGAGTTAACATTCTGAATGACGTTTCATAAAATATGTTTAGTATTGTTGACAGGGACAGGTGGAAGTATGAATGTCTGATACTGAGAAATGAAGAAAGTGAGGTCCGTTGTCAGTTATAAGTGGTGTGGGTTGCTGTTCTGTAAGAATCCCGATAAATAGGAAGAGGAGTGAAAGATACGGAGGTAAACAAGATTAGTTAAATGAATGTTGGAGAATGTGTTCCAATAAGTGTGACTAGTATCATCGCGGTGCAAGAACGCTAGGAGAGACTTGAGGATAGTTTAGAGTAGTTGTGGTGAGATGTTAAGAAAGTACTGATGCAGGAGAATAAAATATTAATTGCGTCGGATAGACGAGGAACTTAAAAGTAAAATTAGTCGTTGGTATAGTAGGTAGATGTATTGGTGAGAGGTCTATAGTAAATAGACAAAGTTTTGTTGGACGTAGGAGGGTGGCGATACCGTAGTTAACGGTAATAATGATTAAGTAGTTGTAGTAATACTTGGAACAAATCCAAGGGAAACAATTAGTGTGTCGAGGTACGGTTTCCTTTAGTAGAGAAATGAGTTGTAGTGTGCTGGGATAGCCGCCACAATAGTAGTAAGTGAAGTGATTTGAGCTGCAGTTTACAGCGGTTGGTTAGGGTGATATTCCAGATATTGTGATGTATTAGGAGTTAGTCTGGTAAAAGGTAGAATATTGTGAGGGGAGAGAATCAATGATTGACGGTCATTTATTAATTAGTGACTTTTGTTGAGAGAACAGATATTGTTCTAAGTTAGGAATTGGTCTGTAGCTAACAGATATATATACTTGGCAGTGAGTTGTTTTGTTTTCTCGGTTATAAAAATAATGGAACGACTTGTGTGAATAGATATGTGTTACATTGGTTCGTATAGGAGGCCAAGGTTGCTGGGTCACTTTACGTAGTTAATTCTAAGTGAATTGTATTTTTTTGAAAACCTTCTCTTTAGCGAGAAGACAGTTGTTTTTGTTGAATTTGAGTTTTTAATGCCTCATATATAATATGTTTTTTTTGCTTGATTTGGTCCTGTAAAATGATTGTTATTTGATTTTAGAATAGGATTATTGTGTTCTTAGACTTTTGCGTATAAACTACTGGTCCGTAAAAGAGACCAGTAGTATTAGGTAACAATAGATTAGGATGTATGTTATATTATTTTAATATATGTTTTTCTTTGAATGAGTTAATACCTTTAATTGATATGAGGGGAAACATAAATGATGTTATAAAAAACTTGGGGGGGGGGGGGGGTATGATATCCTGTTGTGATTTTATTTCGCTTCACTCATAAGTTACGTGAATTGTCTTGTATGTTTATATATATGTTGGAAATTAATTAAGTTAAGTTTAATTTACATGGTTTTGTCTAGAATAAAGACAATACATGGGGCTTTGTTTAGGACCCTTCGTTCAGAAAGTGGTTAATAAACTGCTGTGGACTAGAAGAGAGACACATTCTCTTTGTGAATAACAAGTTTATGAGTATATTCTACTAGCAAGATTGCTGTGATAATCAGCGTTAGGAGGTTAAGTTGTGGAAACATACTTAAGTGAGGGGTTACTACACAAGTAAAATGGTTATGGGGAATTTAAGTGAGCATTAATTGAAGATATATGGATTGGACGCCATATTGGGGGAAGAAAAGATTAATGAATATAACAGTGGGGTAAATGAGGGGAAAGTTTTGAACATAGTTTCTATGGGGTCAGAAGAGTCATGGTGCACTTTTATAAGAGACACGAGCTTGCTGGCTTATAGAAGAAGAAGTGGGTAACGTGCTACGCCAGGCAATTAGCAAAACATGAATTGAATCCATGTTTAACTCCGAAGAATGATTAGATAGCAGTACAATAGTAAAGGGTTGTAAGGGTATCAATGAGAAATGAACATTGTGGAGACATAATGACATGGGGTTTTTGAGGGTCCGGGATATATGGACTGTAATAGAATAATGTTGATTGGAAGCAGTCACAGACATGAGTTCAGGGGTGGTATATTGTTGCTGTTGATAACGGAATAAGTAGAGGTTTTAGTAGAGATGCCCATAATAAATGGACATTAAGGGGTCGCTGAAATTTTCGGCGAAATTAAGAGAGAATTCTGAGTGAGGTATGAGAGAAGATTAGTTATGTGTATAAAGTTGGAAGAGGTCTAGAGAGATGATAGACCTTGTTAATTGGGTACTGTCTGTAATATATAGACATTTGGGAGTGAATAATATTTTTGATGGTTGGTACTTGATGCTGTAGATAGCAGCGTAAACTGTTACCATAATAAGTGGTACTGTAGAAGAGATAATTGTTTTAGACTTTATTACATAAAGTCTCAAATGACATAGGGGGGTAAAGGTGTGTGTGATTTAGCTAAGTGTGGTTTTTTTTTTTTTTTTGAAAGAGTTCTACTTCCTTGAATCTCCGGTGCGCACCGACTCCTTGTCTTTCTATCATGTGCGAGTGTTCTCAGGTTGATTGAAAGTAGAGAATTAGTAAGTAATGTTAGTGATGACAATAGGGAGTTGGTATCAGAAGAGTACAGCGTTTGAAATTGCTTATAAAGAGAAGAAGGAGTGTTTATTTTCAAAAGGTAACCCCATATGTGTTATGATGTATTGTATAAAGTTGAGATTTAAAGGTTCTTGATGATATGTAATTAATATGTGTTATGTTATGAAGAGTCAGAAACGAACAAGAAATGCATAGTGGTTTACTATATGGCAGGGGAAAGAGTTACGAATAGATAGTTGGTTTGGGGAAGATTAGAGGAATTGTGGGAAGTAAGGAAAGAGAGGGAATAGAGTAAGGGGATTGGGAGTAAAGACTTTTTAAAGGAAAAAGTCTTTCGAAAACATAGGAAGGTGTAGCAGTATGTGTATATGGGGTGGGCAAAACTACAGCACGCTTGAGCATCAGGGTGGAATGGGAAGAAGGATGCTCAAGTCGTGACGTAGTTTGTTGTTAGGAACCAGTCAACATCTGGGCCTGGAAGAGAGAAGACGCCATGTTGTATGAAGGCTGTAGAAGTTGTCATCAGGATGAAATAAATCTCTATTTATACTAAAACAAAGAACTCGTTAGTCCTATTTATCTGTGCGCTGTTATAATCCACCACGCTACCCAACAACAAACATCGTGTGTCATGCCGAGCGGTGGGATCCACCACGCTACCCATAACAAACATCGTGTGCCAAGCCGAGCGGTGGGATCCATCACGCTACCCAACAACAAACATCGTGTGCCATGCCGAGCGGTGGGATCCACCACGCTACTCAACAACAAACATCGTGGGCCATGCCGAGCTGTGGGATCCACCACGCTACTCAACAACAAACATCGTGTGCCATGCCGAGTGGTGGGATCCACCACGCTACTCAACAACAAACATCGTGTGCCATGCCGAGCGGTGGGATCCACCAGGCTACTCAACAACAAACATCGTGTGCCAAGCCGAGCGGTGGGATCCACCACGCTACTCAACAACAAACATCGTGTGCCATGCCGAGCGGTGGGATCCACCACGCTACTCAACAACAAACATCATGTGCCATGCCGAGCGGTGGGATCGACCACGCTACTCAACAACAAACATCGTGTGCCATGCCGAGCGGTGGGATCCACCAAGCTATTCAACAACAAACATCATGTGCCATGCCGAGCGGTGGGATACACCAGGCTACTCAACAACAAACACCATGTGTCACGCCGAGCGGTGGGATCCACCACGCTACTCAACAACAAACATCGTGTGCCATGCCGAGCGGTGGGATCCACCACGCTACTCAACAACAAACATCGTGTGCCATGCCGAGCGGTGGGATCCACCACGATACTCAACAACAAACATCATGTGCCATGCCGAGCGGTGGGATCGACCACGCTACTCAACAACAAACATCGTGTGCCATGCCGAGCGGTGGGATCCACCAAGCTACTCAGCAACAAACATCATGTGTCATGCCGAACGGTGGGATCCACCACGCTACTCAACAACAAACATCATGTGTCATGCCGAGCGGTGGGATCCACCACGCTACTCAACAACAAACATCATATGTCATGCCGAGCGGTGGGATCCACCACGCTACTCAACAACGAACATCATGTGCCATGCCGAGCGGTGGGATCCACCACGCTACTCAACAACAAACATCATGTGCCATGCCGAGCGGTCGGATCCACCACGATACTCAACAACAAACATCGTGTGCCATGCCGAGCGGTGGGATCCACCAAGCTACTCAACAACAAACATCGTGTGCCATGCAGAGCGGTGGGATCCACCACGCTACTCAACAACAAACATCGTGTGTCATGCCGAGCGGTGGGATCCACCAGGCTACTCAACAACAAACATCGTGTGCCATGCTGAGCGGTGGGATCCACCAGGCTACTCAACAACAAACATCGTGTGTCATGCTGAGCGGTGGGATCCACCACGCTACTCAATAACAAACATCGTGTGTCATGCCGAGCGGTGGGATCCACCACGCTAAACAACAACAAACATCGTGTGTCCCAATCCGAGCGGTGGGATCCACCACGCTATACAACAACAAACATCGTGTGTCCCAATCCGAGCGGTGGGATCCACCACGCTATACAACAACAAACATCGTGTGCCATGCCGAGCGGTGGGATCCACCACGCTACTCAACAACAAACATCATGTGTCATGCCGAGCGGTGGGATCCACCACGCTACTCAACAACAAACATCGTGTGCCATGCCGAGCGGTGGGATCCACCACGCTACTCAACAACAAACATCGTGTGTCATGCCGAGCGGTGGGATCCACCACGCTACTCAACAACAAACATCGTGTGTCATGTCGAGCTATGGGATCCACCAGGCTACTCAACAACAAACATCGTGTGTCATGCCGAGCGATGGGATCCACCACGCTACTAAACAACAAACATCGTGTGTCATGCCGAGCGGTGGGATCCACCACGCTACTCAACAACAAACATCGTGTGCCTTGCCGAGCGGTGGGATCCACCACGCTACCCAACAACAAACATCGTGTGTCATGCCGAGCGGTGGGATCCACCAGGCTACTCGACAACAAACATCGTGTGCCATGCCGAGCGGTGGGATCCACCACGCTACTCAACAACAAACATAGTGTACCATGCCGAGCGGTGGGATCCACCACGCTACTCAACAACAAACATCGTGTGCCTTGCCGAGCGGTGGGATCCACCACGCTACCCAACAACAAACATCGTGTGTCATGCCGAGCGGTGGGATCCACCACGCTACTCAACAACAAACATCGTGTGCCATGCCGAGCCGTGGGATCCACCAGGCTACTCAACAACAAACATCGTGTGCCATGCCGAGCGGTGGGATACACCAGGCTACTCAACAACAAACATCGTGTGTCACGCCGAGCGGTGGGATCCACCACGCTACTCAACAACAAACATCGTATGCCATGCCGAGCGGTGGGATCCACCACGCTACTCAACAACAAACATCGTGTGCCATGCCGAGCTGTGGGATCCACTAAGCTACTCAACAACAAACATCATGTGTCATGCCGAGCTGTGGGATCCACCAAGCTACTCAACAACAAACATCATGTGTCATGCCGAGCGGTGGGATCCACCATGCTACTCAACAACAAACATCATGTGCCATGCCGACCGGTGGGATCCACCATGCTACTCAACAACAAACATCATGTGCCATGCCGAGCCGTGGGATCCACCACGCTACTCAACAACAAACATCGTGTGCCATGCCGAGCGGTGGGATCCACCAAGCTACTCAACAACAAACATCGTGTGCCATGCCGAGCGGTGGGATCCACCACGCTACTCAACAACAAACATCGTGTGCCATGCCGAGCGGTGGGATCCACCACGCTACTCAACAACAAACATCGTGTGTCATGCCGAGCGGTGGGATCCACCAGGCTACTCAACAACAAACATCGTGTGCCATGCCGAGCGGTGGGATCGACCACGCTACTCAACAACAAACATCGTGTGCCATGCCGAGCGGTGGGATCCACCACGCTACTCAACAACAAACATCGTGTGCCATGCCGAGCGGTGGGATCCACCACGATACTCAACAACAAACATCATGTGCCATGCCGAGCGGTGGGATCGACCACGCTACTCAACAACAAACATCGTGTGCCATGCCGAGCGGTGGGATCCACCAAGCTACTCAGCAACAAACATCATGTGTCATGCCGAACGGTGGGATCCACCACGCTACTCAACAACAAACATCATGTGTCATGCCGAGCGGTGGGATCCACCACGCTACTCAACAACAAACATCATATGTCATGCCGAGCGGTGGGATCCACCACGCTACTCAACAACGAACATCATGTGCCATGCCGAGCGGTGGGATCCACCACGCTACTCAACAACAAACATCATGTGCCATGCCGAGCGGTCGGATCCACCACGATACTCAACAACAAACATCGTGTGCCATGCCGAGCGGTGGGATCCACCAAGCTACTCAACAACAAACATCGTGTGCCATGCAGAGCGGTGGGATCCACCACGCTACTCAACAACAAACATCGTGTGTCATGCCGAGCGGTGGGATCCACCAGGCTACTCAACAACAAACATCGTGTGCCATGCTGAGCGGTGGGATCCACCAGGCTACTCAACAACAAACATCGTGTGTCATGCTGAGCGGTGGGATCCACCACGCTACTCAATAACAAACATCGTGTGTCATGCCGAGCGGTGGGATCCACCACGCTAAACAACAACAAACATCGTGTGTCCCAATCCGAGCGGTGGGATCCACCACGCTATACAACAACAAACATCGTGTGCCATGCCGAGCGGTGGGATCCACCACGCTACTCAACAACAAACATCATGTGTCATGCCGAGCGGTGGGATCCACCACGCTACTCAACAACAAACATCGTGTGCCATGCCGAGCGGTGGGATCCACCACGCTACTCAACAACAAACATCGTGTGTCATGCCGAGCGGTGGGATCCACCACGCTACTCAACAACAAACATCGTGTGTCATGTCGAGCTATGGGATCCACCAGGCTACTCAACAACAAACATCGTGTGTCATGCCGAGCGATGAGATCCACCAGGCTACTCAACAACAAACATCGTGTGTCATGCCGAGCGGTGGGATCCACCACGCTACTCAACAACAAACATAGTGTACCATGCCGAGCGGTGGGATCCACCACGCTACTCAACAACAAACATCGTGTGCCTTGCCGAGCGGTGGGATCCACCACGCTACCCAACAACAAACATCGTGTGTCATGCCGAGCGGTGGGATCCACCAGGCTACTCAACAACAAACATCGTGTGCCATGCCGAGCGGTGGGATCCACTACGCTACTCAACAACAAACATCGTGTGCCATGCCGAGCCGTGGGATCCACCAGGCTACTCAACAACAAACATCGTGTGCCATGCCGAGCGGTGGGATACACCAGGCTACTCAACAACAAACATCGTGTGTCACGCCGAGCGGTGGGATCCACCACGCTACTCAACAACAAACATCGTATGCCATGCCGAGCGGTGGGATCCACCACGCTACTCAACAACAAACATCGTGTGCCATGCCGAGCTGTGGGATCCACTAAGCTACTCAACAACAAACATCATGTGTCATGCCGAGCTGTGGGATCCACCAAGCTACTCAACAACAAACATCATGTGTCATGCCGAGCGGTGGGATCCACCATGCTACTCAACAACAAACATCATGTGCCATGCCGAGCGGTGGGATCCACCATGCTACTCAACAACAAACATCATGTGCCATGCCGAGCGGTGGGATCCACCACGCTACTCAACAACAAACATCGTGTGCCATGCCGAGCGGTGGGATCCACCAAGCTACTCAACAACAAACATCGTGTGCCATGCCGAGCGGTGGGATCCACCACGCTACTCAACAACAAACATCGTGTGCCATGCCGAGCGGTGGGATCCACCACGCTACTCAACAACAAACATCGTGTGTCATGCCGAGCGGTGGGATCCACCAGGCTACTCAACAACAAACATCGTGTGCCATGCCGAGCGGTGGGATCCACCACGCTACTCAACAACAAACATCGTGTGCCATGCCGAGCGGTGGGATCCACCACGCTACTCAACAACAAACATCGTGTGCCATGCCGAGCGGTGGGATCCACCACGCTACTCAACAACAAACATCGTGTGCCATGCCGAGCGGTGGGATCCACCAGGCTACCAAACAACAAACATCGTGTGTCATGCCGAGCGGTAGGATCCACCACGCTACTCAACAACAAACATAGTGTATAATGCCGAGCGGTGGGATCCACCACGCTGCTCAACAACAAACATCGTGTGCCTTGCCGAGCGGTGGGATCCACCACGCTACCCAACAACAAACATCGTGTGTCATGCCGTGCGGTGGGATCCACCACGCTACCCAACAACAAACATCGTGTGCCAAGCCGAGCGGTGGGATCCACCACGCTACTCAACAACAAACATCGTGTGCCATGCCGAGCGGTGGGATCCACCACGCAACTCAACAACAAACATCATGTGCCATGCCGAGCGGTGGGATCGACCACGTTACTCAACAACAAACATCGTGTGCCATGCCGAGCGGTGGGATCCACCAAGCTACTCAACAACAAACATCATGTGCCATGCCGAGCGGTGGGATACACCAGGCTACTCAACAACAAACACCATGTGTCACGCCGAGCGGTGGGATCCACCACGCTACTCAACAACAAACATCGTGTGCCATGCCGAACGGTGAAATCCACCACGCTACTCAACAACAAACATCGTGTGCCATGCCGAGCGGTGGGATCCACCACGCTACTCAACAACAAACATCATATGCCATGCCGAGCGGTGGGATCGACCACGATACTCAACAACAAACATCGTGTGCCATGCCGAGCGGTGGGATCCACCAAGCTACTCAACAACAAACATCATGTGTCATGCCGAACGGTGGGATCCACCACGCTACTCAACAACAAACATCATGTGTCATGCCGAGCGGTGGGATCCACCATGCTACTCAACAACAAACATCATATGTCATGCCGAGCGGTGGGATCCACCACGCTATTCAACAACAAACATCATGTGCCATGCCGAGCGGTGGGATCCACCACGCTACTCAACAACAAACATCATGTGCCATGCCGAGCGGTGGGATCCACCACGATACTCAACAAAAAACATCGTGTGCCATGCCGAGCGGTGGGATCCACCAAGCTACTCAACAACAAACATCGTGTGCCATGCCGAGCGGTGGGATCCACCACGCTACTCAACAACAAACATCGTGTGTCATGCCGAGCGGTGGGATCCACCAAGCTACTCAACAACAAACATCGTGTGCCATGCCGAGCGGTGGGATCCACCACGCTACTCAACAACAAACATCGTGTGTCATGCCGAGCGGTGGGATCCACCAGGCTACTCAACAACAAACATCGTGTGCCATGCTGAGCGGTGGGATCCACCAGGCTACTCAACAACAAACATCGTGTGTCATGCTGAGCGGTGGGATCCACCAGGCTACTTAACAACAAACATCGTGTGCCATGCCGAGCGGTGGGATCCACCACGCTATACAACAACAAACATCGTGTGCCTTGCCGAGCGGTGGGATCCACAACGCTACTCAACAACAAACATCATGTGTCATGCCGAGCGGTGGGATCCACCACGCTACTCAACAACAAACATCGTGTGTCATGCCGAGCGGTGGGATCCACCAGGCTACTCAACAACAAACATCGTGTGTCATGCCGAGCGGTGGGATCCACCAGGCTACTCAACAACAAACATCGTGTGTCATGCCGAGCGGTAGGATCCACCACGCTACTCAACAACAAACATCGTGTGCCATGCCGAGCGGTGGGATCCAATACGCTATACAACAACAAACATCGTGTGCCATGCCGAGCGGTGGGATCCACCACGCTACTCAACAACAAACATCATGTATCATGCCGAGCGGTGGGATCCACCAGGCTACTCAACAACAAACATCGTGTGCCATGCTGAGCGGTGGGATCCACCAGGCTACTCAACAACAAACATCGTGTGTCATGCCGAGCGGTGGGATCCACCACGCTACTCAACAACAAACATCGTGTGCCATGCCGAGCGGTGGGATCCACCACGCTACTCAACAACAAACATCGTGTGTCATGCCGAGCGGTGGGATCCACCACGCTACTCAACAACAAACATCGTGTGCCATGCCGAGCGGTGGGATCAACCACGCTATACAACAACAAACATCGTGTGCCATGCAGAGCGGTGGGATCCACCACGCTACTCAACAACAAACATCGTTTGTCATGCCAAGCGGTGGGATCCACCAGGCTACTCAACAACAAACATCGTGTGCCATGCTGAGCGGTGGGATCCACCAGGCTACTCAACAACAAATATCGTGTGTCATGCTGAGCGGTGGGATCCACCACGCTACTCAACAACAAACATCGTGTGTCATGTCGAGCTATGGGATCCACCAGGCTACTCAACAACAAACATCGTGTGTCATGCCGAGCGATGAGATCCACCAGGCTACTCAACAACAAACATCGTGTGTCATGCCGAGCGGTGGGATCCACCACGCTACTCAACAACAAACATAGTGTACCATGCCGAGCGGTGGGATCCACCACGCTACTCAACAACAAACATCGTGTGCCATTCCGAGCGGTGGGATCCACCAAGCTACTCAACAACAAACATCGTGTGCCATGCCGAGCGGTGGGATCCACCACGCTACTCAACAACAAACATCGTGTGCCATGCCGAGCGGTGGGATCCACCACGCTACTCAACAACAAACATCGTGTGTCATGCCGAGCGGTGGGATCCACCAGGCTACTCAACAACAAACATCGTGTGCCATGCCGAGCGGTGGGATCCACCACGCTACTCAACAACAAACATCGTGTGTCATGCCGAGCGGTGGGATCCACCACGCTACTCAACAACAAACATCGTGTGTCATGTCGAGCTATGGGATCCACCAAGCTACTCAACAACAAACATCATGTGTCATGCCGAGCGGTGGGATCCACCATGCTACTCAACAACAAACATCATGTGCCATGCCGAGCGGTGGGATCCACCATGCTACTCAACAACAAACATCATGTGCCATGCCGAGCGGTGGGATCCACCACGCTACTCAACAACAAACATCGTGTGCCATGCCGAGCGGTGGGATCCACCAAGCTACTCAACAACAAACATCGTGTGCCATGCCGAGCGGTGGGATCCACCACGCTACTCAACAACAAACATCGTGTGCCATGCCGAGCGGTGGGATCCACCACGCTACTCAACAACAAACATCGTGTGTCATGCCGAGCGGTGGGATCCACCAGGCTACTCAACAACAAACATCGTGTGCCATGCCGAGCTGTGGGATCGACCACGCTACTCAACAACAAACATCGTGTGCCATGCCGAGCGGTGGGATCCACCACGCTACTCAACAACAAACATCGTGTGCCATGCCGAGCGGTGGGATCCACCACGCTACTCAACAACAAACATCGTGTGCCATGCCGAGCGGTGGGATCCACCAGGCTACCAAACAACAAACATCGTGTGTCATGCCGAGCGGTAGGATCCACCACGCTACTCAACAACAAACATAGTGTATAATGCCGAGCGGTGGGATCCACCACGCTGCTCAACAACAAACATCGTGTGCCTTGCCGAGCGGTGGGATCCACCACGCTACCCAACAACAAACATCGTGTGTCATGCCGTGCGGTGGGATCCACCACGCTACGCAACAACAAACATCGTGTGCCAAGCCGAGCGGTGGGATCCACCACGCTACTCAACAACAAACATCGTGTGCCATGCCGAGCGGTGGGATCCACCACGCTACTCAACAACAAACATCATGTGCCATGCCGAGCGGTGGGATCGACCACGTTACTCAACAACAAACATCGTGTGCCATGCCGAGCGGTGGGATCCACCAAGCTACTCAACAACAAACATCATGTGCCATGCCGAGCGGTGGGATACACCAGGCTACTCAACAACAAACACCATGTGTCACGCCGAGCGGTGGGATCCACCACGCTACTCAACAACAAACATCGTGTGCCATGCCGAGCGGTGAAATCCACCACGCTACTCAACAACAAACATCGTGTGCCATGCCGAGCGGTGGGATCCACCACGCTACACAACAACAAACATCATGTGCCATGCCGAGCGGTGGGATCGACCACGATACTCAACAACAAACATCGTGTGCCATGCCGAGCGGTGGGATCCACCAAGCTACTCAACAACAAACATAATGTGTCATGCCGAACGGTGGGATCCACCACGCTACTCAACAACAAACATCATGTGTCATGCCGAGCGGTGGGATCCACCACGCTACTCAACAACAAACATCATATGTCATGCCGAGCGGTGGGATCCACCACGCTATTCAACAACAAACATCATGTGCCATGCCGAGCGGTGGGATCCACCACGCTACTCAACAACAAACATCATGTGCCATGCCGAGCGGTGGGATCCACCACGATACTCAACAAAAAACATCGTGTGCCATGCCGAGCGGTGGGATCCACCAAGCTACTCAACAACAAACATCGTGTGCCATGCCGAGCGGTGGGATCCACCACGCTACTCAACAACAAACATCGTGTGTCATGCCGAGCGGTGGGATCCACCAAGCTACTCAACAACAAACATCGTGTGCCATGCCGAGCGGTGGGATCCACCACGCTACTCAACAACAAACATCGTGTGTCATGCCGAGCGGTGGGATCCACCAGGCTACTCAACAACAAACATCGTGTGCCATGCTGAGCGGTGGGATCCACCAGGCTACTCAACAACAAACATCGTGTGTCATGCTGAGCGGTGGGATCCACCAGGCTACTCAACAACAAACATCGTGTGTCATGCCGAGCGGTGGGATCCACCACGCTACTCAACAACAAACATAGTGTACCATGCCGAGCGGTGGGATCCACCACGCTACTCAACAACAAACATCGTGTGCCTTGCCGAGCGGTGGGATCCACCACGCTACCCAACAACAAACATCGTGTGTCATGCCGAGCGGTGGGATCCACCAGGCTACTCAACAACAAACATCGTGTGCCATGCCGAGCGTTGGGATCCACCACGCTACTCAACAACAAACATCGTGTGCCATGCCGAGCCGTGGGATCCACCAGGCTACTCAACAACAAATATCGTGTGCCATGCCGAGCGGTGGGATACACCAGGCTACTCAACATCAAACATCGTGTGTCACGCCGAGCGGTGGGATCCACCACGCTACTCAACAACAAACATCGTGTGCCATGCCGAGCGGTGGGATCCACCACGCTACTCAACAACAAACATCGTGTGCCATGCCGAGCTGTGGGATCCACCAAGCTACTCAACAACAAACATCATGTGTCATGCCGAGCTGTGGGATCCACCAAGCTACTCAACAACAAACATCATGTGTCATGCCGAGCGGTGGGATCCACCATGCTACTCAACAACAAACATCATGTGCCATGCCGAGCGGTGGGATCCACCATGCTACTCAACAACAAACATCATGTGCCATGCCGAGCGGTGGGATCCACCACGCTACTCAACAACAAACATCGTGTGCCATGCCGAGCGGTGGGATCCACCAAGCTACTCAACAACAAACATCGTGTGCCATGCCGAGCGGTGGGATCCACCACGCTACTCAACAACAAACATCGTGTGCCATGCCGAGCGGTGGGATCCACCATGCTACTCAACAACAAACATCGTGTGTCATGCCGAGCGGTGGGATCCACCACGCTACTCAACAACAAACATCGTGTGCCATGCCGAGCGGTGGGATCCACAACGCTACTCAACAACAAACATCGTGTGCCATGCCGAGTGGTGGGATCCACCACGCTACTCAACAACAAACATCGTGTGCCATGCCGAGCGGTGGGATCCACCAGGCTACCAAACAACAAACATCGTGTGTCATGCCGAGCGGTAGGATCCACCACGCTACTCAACAACAAACATAGTGTATAATGCCGAGCGGTGGGATCCACCACGCTGCTCAACAACAAACATCGTGTGCCTTGCCGAGCGGTGGGATCCACCACGCTACCCAACAACAAACATCGTGTGTCATGCCGTGCGGTGGGATCCACCACGCTACCCAACAACAAACATCGTGTGCCAAGCCGAGCGGTGGGATCCACCACGCTACTCAACAACAAACATCGTGTGCCATGCCGAGCGGTCGGATCCACCATGCTACTCAACAACAAACATCATGTGCCATGCCGAGCGGTGGGATCGACCACGTTACTCAACAACAAACATCGTGTGCCATGCCGAGCGGTGGGATCCACCAAGCTACTCAACAACAAACATCATGTGCCATGCCGAGCGGTGGGATACACCAGGCTACTCAACAACAAACACCATGTGTCACGCCGAGCGGTGGGATCCACCACGCTACTCAACAACAAACATCGTGTGCCATGCCGAGCGGTGAAATCCACCACGCTACTCAACAACAAACATCGTGTGCCATGCCGAGCGGTGGGATCCACCACGCTACTCAACAACAAACATCATGTGTCATGCCGAGCGGTGGGATCGACCACGCTACTCAACAACAAACATCGTGTGCCATGCCGAGCGGTGGGATCCATCAAGCTACTCAACAACAAACATCATGTGTCATGCCGAACGGTGGGATCCACCACGCTACTCAACAACAAACATCATGTGTCATGCCGAGCGGTGGGATCCACCACGCTACTCAACAACAAACATCATATGTCATGCCGAGCGGTGGGATCCACCACGCTATTCAACAACAAACATCATGTGCCATGCCGAGCGGTGGGATCCACCACGATACTCAACAACAAACATCATGTGCCATGCCGAGCGGTGGGATCCACCATGATACTCAACAACAAACATCGTGTGCCATGCCGAGCGGTGGGATCCACCAAGCTACTCAACAACAAACATCGTGTGCCATGCCGAGCGGTGGGATCCACCACGCTACTCAACAACAAACATCGTGTGTCATGCCGAGCGGTGGGATCCACCAGGCTACTCAACAACAAACATCGTGTGCCATGCTGAGCGGTGGGATCCACCACGCTATACAACAACAAACATCGTGTGCCATGCCGAGCGGTGGGATCCACAACGCTACACAACAACAAACATCATGTGTCATGCCGAGCGGTGGGATCCACCACGCTACTCAACAACAAACATCGTGTGCCATGCCGAGCGGTGGGATCCACCACGCTACTCAACAACAAACATCGTGTGTCATGCCGAGCGGTGGGATCCACCAGGCTACTCAACAACAAACATCGTGTGTCATGCCGAGCGGTGGGATCCACCAGGCTACTCAACAACAAACATCGTGTGTCATGCCGAGCGGTGGGATCCACCACGCTACTCAACAACAAACATCGTGTGCCATGCCGAGCGGTGGGATCCACCACGCTATACAACAACAAACATCGTGTGCCATGCCGAGCGGTAGGATCCACCACGCTACTCAACAACAAACATCATGTGTCATGCCGAGCGGTGGGATCCACCACGCTACTCAACAACAAACATCGTGTGTCATGCCGAGCGGTGGAATCCACCACGCTACTCAACAACAAACATCGTGTGTCATGCCGAGCGGTGGGATCCACCATGCTACTCAACAACAAACATCATGTGCCATGCCGAGCGGTGGGATCCACCACGCTACTCAACAACAAACATCGTGTGCCATGCCGAGCGGTGGGATCCACCAAGCTACTCAACAACAAACATCGTGTGCCATGCCGAGCGGTGGGATCCACCACGCTACTCAACAACAAACATCGTGTGCCATGCCGAGCGGTGGGATCCACCACGCTACTCAACAACAAACATCGTGTGCCATGCCGAACGGTGGGATCCACCACGCTACTCAACAACAAACATCGTGTGCCATGTCGAGCGGTGGGATCCACCACGCTACTCAACAACAAACATCGTGTGCCATGCCGAGCGGTGGGATCCACCAGGCTACTCAACAACAAACATCGTGTGTCATGCCGAGCGGTGGGATCCACCAGGCTACTCAACAACAAACATCGTGTGCCATGCCGAGCGGTGGGATCCACCACGCTACTCAACAACAAACATCGTGTGTCATGCCGAGCGGTGGGATCCACCAGGCTACTCAACAACAAACATCGTGTGTCTTGCCGAGCGGTGGGATCCACCAGGCTACTCAACAACAAACATCGTGTGCCATGCCGAGCGGTAGGATCCACCACGCTACTCAACAACAAACATCGTGTGCCATGCCGAGCGGTGGGATCCACCACGCTACTCAACAACAAACATCGTGTGTCATGCCGAGCGGTGGGATCCACCACGCTACCCAACAACAAACATCGTGTGTCATGCCGAGCGGTGGGATCCACCACGCTACCCATAACAAACATCGTGTGCCAAGCCGAGCGGTGGGATCCATCACGCTACCCAACAACAAACATCGTGTGCCATGCCGAGCGGTGGGATCCACCACGCTACTCAACAACAAACATCGTGTGCCATGCCGAGCGGTGGGATCCACCACGCTACTCAACAACAAACATCGTGTGCCATGCCGAGCGGTGGGATCCACCACGCCACTCAACAACAAACATCGTGTGCCATGCCGAGCGGTGGGATCCACCACGCTACTCAACAACAAACATCGTGTGCCATGCCGAGCGGTGGGATCCACCACGCTACTCAACAACAAACATCGTGTGTCATGCCAAGCGGTGGGATCCACCACGCTACTCAACAACAAACATCGTGTGCCATGCCGAGCGGTGGGATACACCAGGCTACTCAACATCAAACATCGTGTGTCACGCCGAGCGGTGGGATCCACCACGCTACTCAACAACAAACATCGTGTGCCATGCCGAGCGGTGGGATCCACCACGCTACTCAACAACAAACATCGTGTGCCATGCCGAGCTGTGGGATCCACCAAGCTACTCAACAACAAACATCATGTGTCATGCCGAGCTGTGGGATCCACCAAGCTACTCAACAACAAACATCATGTGTCATGCCGAGCGGTGGGATCCACCATGCTACTCAACAACAAACATCATGTGCCATGCCGAGCGGTGGGATCCACCATGCTACTCAACAACAAACATCATGTGCCATGCCGAGCGGTGGGATCCACCACGCTACTCAACAACAAACATCGTGTGCCATGCCGAGCGGTGGGATCCACCAAGCTACTCAACAACAAACATCGTGTGCCATGCCGAGCGGTGGGATCCACCACGCTACTCAACAACAAACATCGTGTGCCATGCCGAGCGGTGGGATCCACCATGCTACTCAACAACAAACATCGTGTGTCATGCCGAGCGGTGGGATCCACCACGCTACTCAACAACAAACATCGTGTGCCATGCCGAGCGGTGGGATCCACAACGCTACTCAACAACAAACATCGTGTGCCATGCCGAGCGGTGGGATCCACCACGCTACTCAACAACAAACATCGTGTGACATGCCGAGCGGTGGGATCCACCAGGCTACCAAACAACAAACATCGTGTGTCATGCCGAGCGGTAGGATCCACCACGCTACTCAACAACAAACATAGTGTATAATGCCGAGCGGTGGGATCGACCACGTTACTCAACAACAAACATCGTGTGCCATGCCGAGCGGTGGGATCCACCAAGCTACTCAACAACAAACATCATGTGCCATGCCGAGCGGTGGGATCCACCACGCTACTCAACAACAAACATCGTGTGCCAAGCCGAGCGGTGGGATCCACCACGCTACTCAACAACAAACATCGTGTGCCATGCCGAGCGGTCGGATCCACCATGCTACTCAACAACAAACATCATGTGCCATGCCGAGCGGTGGGATCGACCACGCTACTCAACAACAAACATCGTGTGCCATGCCGAGCGGTGGGATCCACAACGCTACTCAACAACAAACATCGTGTGCCATGCCGAGCGGTGGGATCCACCACGCTACTCAACAACAAACATCGTGTGACATGCCGAGCGGTGGGATCCACCAGGCTACCAAACAACAAACATCGTGTGTCATGCCGAGCGGTAGGATCCACCACGCTACTCAACAACAAACATAGTGTATAATGCCGAGCGGTGGGATCGACCACGTTACTCAACAACAAACATCGTGTGCCATGCCGAGCGGTGGGATCCACCAAGCTACTCAACAACAAACATCATGTGCCATGCCGAGCGGTGGGATCCACCACGCTACTCAACAACAAACATCGTGTGCCAAGCCGAGCGGTGGGATCCACCACGCTACTCAACAACAAACATCGTGTGCCATGCCGAGCGGTCGGATCCACCATGCTACTCAACAACAAACATCATGTGCCATGCCGAGCGGTGGGATCGACCACGTTACTCAACAACAAACATCGTGTGCCATGCCGAGCGGTGGGATCCACCAAGCTACTCAACAACAAACATCATGTGCCATGCCGAGCGGTGGGATACACCAGGCTACTCAACAACAAACACCATGTGTCACGCCGAGCGGTGGGATCCACCACGCTACTCAACAACAAACATCGTGTGCCATGCCGAGCGGTGAAATCCACCACGCTACTCAACAACAAACATCGTGTGCCATGCCGAGCGGTGGGATCCACCACGCTACTCAACAACAAACATCATGTGTCATGCCGAGCGGTGGGATCGACTTCGCTACTCAACAACAAACATCGTGTGCCATGCCGAGCGGTGGGATCCACAAGCTACTCAACAACAAACATCTTGTGTCATGCCGAACGGTGGGATCCACCACGCTACTCAACAACAAACATCATGTGTCATGCCGAGCGGTGGGATCCACCACGCTACTCAACAACAAACATCATATGTCATGCCGAGCGGTGGGATCCACCACGCTATTCAACAACAAACATCATGTGCCATGCCGAGCGGTGGGATCCACCACGCTACTCAACAACAAACATCATGTGCCATGCCGAGCGGTGGGATCCACCATGATACTCAACAACAAACATCGTGTGCCATGCCGAGCGGTGGGATCCACCAAGCTACTCAACAACAAACATCGTGTGCCATGCCGAGCGGTGGGATCCACCACGCTACTCAACAACAAACATCGTGTGTCATGCCGAGCGGTGGGATCCACCAGGCTACTCAACAACAAACATCGTGTACCATGCTGAGCGGTGGGATCCACCACGCTATACAACAACAAACATCGTGTGCCATGCCGAGCGGTGGGATCCACAACGCTACACAACAACAAACATCATGTGTCATGCCGAGCGGTGGGATCCACCACAGTACTCAACAACAAACATCGTGTGCCATGCCGAGCGGTGGGATCCACCACGCTACTCAACAACAAACATCGTGTGCCATGCCGAGCGGTGGGATCCACCACGCTACTCAACAACAAACATCGTGTGCCATGCCGAGCGGTGGGATCCACCACGCTACTCAACAACAAACATCGTGTGCCATGCCGAACGGTGGGATCCACCACGCTACTCAACAACAAACATCGTGTGCCATGTCGAGCGGTGGGATCCACCACGCTACTCAACAACAAACATCGTGTGCCATGCCGAGCGGTGAAATCCACCACGCTACTCAACAACAAACATCGTGTGCCATGCCGAGCGGTGGGATCCACCACGCTACTCAACAACAAACATCATGTGTCATGCCGAGCGGTGGGATCGACCACGCTACTCAACAACAAACATCGTGTGCCATGCCGAGCGGTGGGATCCACCAAGCTACTCAACAACAAACATCATGTGTCATGCCGAACGGTGGGATCCACCACGCTACTCAACAACAAACATCGTGTGCCATGCCGAGCGGTGGGATCCACAACGCTACTCAACAACAAACATCGTGTGCCATGCCGAGCGGTGGGATCCACCACGCTACTCAACAACAAACATCGTGTGACATGCCGAGCGGTGGGATCCACCAGGCTACCAAACAACAAACATCGTGTGTCATGCCGAGCGGTAGGATCCACCACGCTACTCAACAACAAACATAGTGTATAATGCCGAGCGGTGGGATCGACCACGTTACTCAACAACAAACATCGTGTGCCATGCCGAGCGGTGGGATCCACCAAGCTACTCAACAACAAACATCATGTGCCATGCCGAGCGGTGGGATCCACCACGCTACTCAACAACAAACATCGTGTGCCAAGCCGAGCGGTGGGATCCACCACGCTACTCAACAACAAACATCGTGTGCCATGCCGAGCGGTCGGATCCACCATGCTACTCAACAACAAACATCATGTGCCATGCCGAGCGGTGGGATCGACCACGCTACTCAACAACAAACATCGTGTGCCATGCCGAGCGGTGGGATCCACAACGCTACTCAACAACAAACATCGTGTGCCATGCCGAGCGGTGGGATCCACCACGCTACTCAACAACAAACATCGTGTGACATGCCGAGCGGTGGGATCCACCAGGCTACCAAACAACAAACATCGTGTGTCATGCCGAGCGGTAGGATCCACCACGCTACTCAACAACAAACATAGTGTATAATGCCGAGCGGTGGGATCGACCACGTTACTCAACAACAAACATCGTGTGCCATGCCGAGCGGTGGGATCCACCAAGCTACTCAACAACAAACATCATGTGCCATGCCGAGCGGTGGGATCCACCACGCTACTCAACAACAAACATCGTGTGCCAAGCCGAGCGGTGGGATCCACCACGCTACTCAACAACAAACATCGTGTGCCATGCCGAGCGGTCGGATCCACCATGCTACTCAACAACAAACATCATGTGCCATGCCGAGCGGTGGGATCGACCACGTTACTCAACAACAAACATCGTGTGCCATGCCGAGCGGTGGGATCCACCAAGCTACTCAACAACAAACATCATGTGCCATGCCGAGCGGTGGGATACACCAGGCTACTCAACAACAAACACCATGTGTCACGCCGAGCGGTGGGATCCACCACGCTACTCAACAACAAACATCGTGTGCCATGCCGAGCGGTGAAATCCACCACGCTACTCAACAACAAACATCGTGTGCCATGCCGAGCGGTGGGATCCACCACGCTACTCAACAACAAACATCATGTGTCATGCCGAGCGGTGGGATCGACTTCGCTACTCAACAACAAACATCGTGTGCCATGCCGAGCGGTGGGATCCACAAGCTACTCAACAACAAACATCTTGTGTCATGCCGAACGGTGGGATCCACCACGCTACTCAACAACAAACATCATGTGTCATGCCGAGCGGTGGGATCCACCACGCTACTCAACAACAAACATCATATGTCATGCCGAGCGGTGGGATCCACCACGCTATTCAACAACAAACATCATGTGCCATGCCGAGCGGTGGGATCCACCACGCTACTCAACAACAAACATCATGTGCCATGCCGAGCGGTGGGATCCACCATGATACTCAACAACAAACATCGTGTGCCATGCCGAGCGGTGGGATCCACCAAGCTACTCAACAACAAACATCGTGTGCCATGCCGAGCGGTGGGATCCACCACGCTACTCAACAACAAACATCGTGTGTCATGCCGAGCGGTGGGATCCACCAGGCTACTCAACAACAAACATCGTGTACCATGCTGAGCGGTGGGATCCACCACGCTATACAACAACAAACATCGTGTGCCATGCCGAGCGGTGGGATCCACAACGCTACACAACAACAAACATCATGTGTCATGCCGAGCGGTGGGATCCACCACAGTACTCAACAACAAACATCGTGTGCCATGCCGAGCGGTGGGATCCACCACGCTACTCAACAACAAACATCGTGTGCCATGCCGAGCGGTGGGATCCACCACGCTACTCAACAACAAACATCGTGTGCCATGCCGAGCGGTGGGATCCACCACGCTACTCAACAACAAACATCGTGTGCCATGCCGAACGGTGGGATCCACCACGCTACTCAACAACAAACATCGTGTGCCATGTCGAGCGGTGGGATCCACCACGCTACTCAACAACAAACATCGTGTGCCATGCCGAGCGGTGAAATCCACCACGCTACTCAACAACAAACATCGTGTGCCATGCCGAGCGGTGGGATCCACCACGCTACTCAACAACAAACATCATGTGTCATGCCGAGCGGTGGGATCGACCACGCTACTCAACAACAAACATCGTGTGCCATGCCGAGCGGTGGGATCCACCAAGCTACTCAACAACAAACATCATGTGTCATGCCGAACGGTGGGATCCACCACGCTACTCAACAACAAACATCATGTGTCATGCCGAGCGGTGGGATCCACCACGCTACTCAACAACAAACATCATATGTCATGCCGAGCGGTGGGATCCACCACGCTATTCAACAACAAACATCATGTGCCATGCCGAGCGGTGGGATCCACCACGCTACTCAACAACAAACATCATGTGCCATGCCGAGCGGTGGGATCCACCATGATACTCAACAACAAACATCGTGTGCCATGCCGAGCGGTGGGATCCACCAAGCTACTCAACAACAAACATCGTGTGCCATGCCGAGCGGTGGGATCCACCACGCTACTCAACAAAAAACATCGTGTGTCATGCCGAGCGGTGGGATCCACCAGGCTACTCAACAACAAACATCGTGTGCCATGCTGAGCGGTGGGATCCACCACGCTATACAACAACAAACATCGTGTGCCATGCCGAGCGGTGGGATCCACAACGCTACACAACAACAAACATCATGTGTCATGCCGAGCGGTGGGATCCACCACGCTACTCAACAACAAACATCGTGTGCCATGCCGAGCGGTGGGATCCACCACGCTACTCAACAACAAACATCGTGTGTCATGCCGAGCGGTGGGATCCACCAGGCTACTCAACAACAAACATCGTGTGTCATGCCGAGCGGTGGGATCCACCAGGCTACTCAACAACAAACATCGTGTGTCATGCCGAGCGGTGGGATCCACCACGCTACTCAACAACAAACATCGTGTGCCATGCCGAGCGGTGGGATCCACCAAGCTATACAACAACAAACATCGTGTGCCATGCCGAGCGGTAGGATCCACCACGCTACTCAACAACAAACATCATGTGTCATGCCGAGCGGTGGGATCCACCACGCTACTCAACAACAAACATCGTGTGTCATGCCGAGCGGTGGAATCCACCACGCTACTCAACAACAAACATCGTGTGTCATGCCGAGCGGTGGGATCCACCATGCTACTCAACAACAAACATCATGTGCCATGCCGAGCGGTGGGATCCACCACGCTACTCAACAACAAACATCGTGTGCCATGCCGAGCGGTGGGATCCACCAAGCTACTCAACAACAAACATCGTGTGCCATGCCGAGCGGTGGGATCCACCACGCTACTCAACAACAAACATCGTGTGCCATGCCGAGCGGTGGGATCCACCACGCTACTCAACAACAAACATCGTGTGCCATGCCGAACGGTGGGATCCACCACGCTACTCAACAACAAACATCGTGTGCCATGTCGAGCGGTGGGATCCACCACGCTACTCAACAACAAACATCGTGTGCCATGCCGAGCGGTGGGATCCACCAGGCTACTCAACAACAAACATCGTGTGTCATGCCGAGCGGTGGGATCCACCAGGCTACTCAACAACAAACATCGTGTGCCATGCCGAGCGGTGGGATCCACCACGCTACTCAACAACAAACATCGTGTGTCATGCCGAGCGGTGGGATCCACCAGGCTACTCAACAACAAACATCGTGTGTCTTGCCGAGCGGTGGGATCCACCAGGCTACTCAACAACAAACATCGTGTGCCATGCCGAGCGGTAGGATCCACCACGCTACTCAACAACAAACATCGTGTGCCATGCCGAGCGGTGGGATCCACCACGCTACTCAACAACAAACATCGTGTGTCATGCCGAGCGGTGGGATCCACCACGCTACCCAACAACAAACATCGTGTGTCATGCCGAGCGGTGGGATCCACCACGCTACCCATAACAAACATCGTGTGCCAAGCCGAGCGGTGGGATCCATCACGCTACCCAACAACAAACATCGTGTGCCATGCCGAGCGGTGGGATCCACCACGCTACTCAACAACAAACATCGTGTGCCATGCCGAGCGGTGGGATCCACCACGCTACTCAACAACAAACATCGTGTGCCATGCCGAGCGGTGGGATCCACCACGCCACTCAACAACAAACATCGTGTGCCATGCCGAGCGGTGGGATCCACCACGCTACTCAACAACAAACATCGTGTGCCATGCCGAGCGGTGGGATCCACCACGCTACTCAACAACAAACATCGTGTGTCATGCCAAGCGGTGGGATCCACCACGCTACTCAACAACAAACATCGTGTGTCATGCCGAGCGGTGGGATCCACCACGCTACTCAACAACAAACATCGTGTGCCATGCCGAGCGGTGGGATACACCAGGCTACTCAACATCAAACATCGTGTGTCACGCCGAGCGGTGGGATCCACCACGCTACTCAACAACAAACATCGTGTGCCATGCCGAGCGGTGGGATCCACCACGCTACTCAACAACAAACATCGTGTGCCATGCCGAGCTGTGGGATCCACCAAGCTACTCAACAACAAACATCATGTGTCATGCCGAGCTGTGGGATCCACCAAGCTACTCAACAACAAACATCATGTGTCATGCCGAGCGGTGGGATCCACCATGCTACTCAACAACAAACATCATGTGCCATGCCGAGCGGTGGGATCCACCATGCTACTCAACAACAAACATCATGTGCCATGCCGAGCGGTGGGATCCACCACGCTACTCAACAACAAACATCGTGTGCCATGCCGAGCGGTGGGATCCACCAAGCTACTCAACAACAAACATCGTGTGCCATGCCGAGCGGTGGGATCCACCACGCTACTCAACAACAAACATCGTGTGCCATGCCGAGCGGTGGGATCCACCATGCTACTCAACAACAAACATCGTGTGTCATGCCGAGCGGTGGGATCCACCACGCTACTCAACAACAAACATCGTGTGCCATGCCGAGCGGTGGGATCCACAACGCTACTCAACAACAAACATCGTGTGCCATGCCGAGCGGTGGGATCCACCACGCTACTCAACAACAAACATCGTGTGACATGCCGAGCGGTGGGATCCACCAGGCTACCAAACAACAAACATCGTGTGTCATGCCGAGCGGTAGGATCCACCACGCTACTCAACAACAAACATAGTGTATAATGCCGAGCGGTGGGATCGACCACGTTACTCAACAACAAACATCGTGTGCCATGCCGAGCGGTGGGATCCACCAAGCTACTCAACAACAAACATCATGTGCCATGCCGAGCGGTGGGATCCACCACGCTACTCAACAACAAACATCGTGTGCCAAGCCGAGCGGTGGGATCCACCACGCTACTCAACAACAAACATCGTGTGCCATGCCGAGCGGTCGGATCCACCATGCTACTCAACAACAAACATCATGTGCCATGCCGAGCGGTGGGATCGACCACGCTACTCAACAACAAACATCGTGTGCCATGCCGAGCGGTGGGATCCACAACGCTACTCAACAACAAACATCGTGTGCCATGCCGAGCGGTGGGATCCACCACGCTACTCAACAACAAACATCGTGTGACATGCCGAGCGGTGGGATCCACCAGGCTACCAAACAACAAACATCGTGTGTCATGCCGAGCGGTAGGATCCACCACGCTACTCAACAACAAACATAGTGTATAATGCCGAGCGGTGGGATCGACCACGTTACTCAACAACAAACATCGTGTGCCATGCCGAGCGGTGGGATCCACCAAGCTACTCAACAACAAACATCATGTGCCATGCCGAGCGGTGGGATCCACCACGCTACTCAACAACAAACATCGTGTGCCAAGCCGAGCGGTGGGATCCACCACGCTACTCAACAACAAACATCGTGTGCCATGCCGAGCGGTCGGATCCACCATGCTACTCAACAACAAACATCATGTGCCATGCCGAGCGGTGGGATCGACCACGTTACTCAACAACAAACATCGTGTGCCATGCCGAGCGGTGGGATCCACCAAGCTACTCAACAACAAACATCATGTGCCATGCCGAGCGGTGGGATACACCAGGCTACTCAACAACAAACACCATGTGTCACGCCGAGCGGTGGGATCCACCACGCTACTCAACAACAAACATCGTGTGCCATGCCGAGCGGTGAAATCCACCACGCTACTCAACAACAAACATCGTGTGCCATGCCGAGCGGTGGGATCCACCACGCTACTCAACAACAAACATCATGTGTCATGCCGAGCGGTGGGATCGACTTCGCTACTCAACAACAAACATCGTGTGCCATGCCGAGCGGTGGGATCCACCAAGCTACTCAACAACAAACATCTTGTGTCATGCCGAACGGTGGGATCCACCACGCTACTCAACAACAAACATCATGTGTCATGCCGAGCGGTGGGATCCACCACGCTACTCAACAACAAACATCATATGTCATGCCGAGCGGTGGGATCCACCACGCTATTCAACAACAAACATCATGTGCCATGCCGAGCGGTGGGATCCACCACGCTACTCAACAACAAACATCATGTGCCATGCCGAGCGGTGGGATCCACCATGATACTCAACAACAAACATCGTGTGCCATGCCGAGCGGTGGGATCCACCAAGCTACTCAACAACAAACATCGTGTGCCATGCCGAGCGGTGGGATCCACCACGCTACTCAACAACAAACATCGTGTGTCATGCCGAGCGGTGGGATCCACCAGGCTACTCAACAACAAACATCGTGTACCATGCTGAGCGGTGGGATCCACCACGCTATACAACAACA
This sequence comes from Cepaea hortensis, assembly GCA_963921405.1. Classification (NCBI taxonomy): domain Eukaryota; kingdom Metazoa; phylum Mollusca; class Gastropoda; order Stylommatophora; family Helicidae; genus Cepaea; species Cepaea hortensis. The sequence continues at coordinate 169,565,334 of OY992878.1, forward strand.
AACATCGTGTGCCATGCCGAGCGGTGGGATCCACAACGCTACACAACAACAAACATCATGTGTCATGCCGAGCGGTGGGATCCACCACGGTACTCAACAACAAACATCGTGTGCCATGCCGAGCGGTGGGATCCACCACGCTACTCAACAACAAACATCGTGTGCCATGCCGAGCGGTGGGATCCACCACGCTACTCAACAACAAACATCGTGTGCCATGCCGAGCGGTGGGATCCACCACGCTACTCAACAACAAACATCGTGTGCCATGCCGAACGGTGGGATCCACCACGCTACTCAACAACAAACATCGTGTGCCATGTCGAGCGGTGGGATCCACCACGCTACTCAACAACAAACATCGTGTGCCATGCCGAGCGGTGGGATCCACCAGGCTACTCAACAACAAACATCGTGTGTCATGCCGAGCGGTGGGATCCACCAGGCTACTCAACAACAAACATCGTGTGCCATGCCGAGCGGTGGGATCCACCACGCTACTCAACAACAAACATCGTGTGTCATGCCGAGCGGTGGGATCCACCAGGCTACTCAACAACAAACATCGTGTGTCTTGCCGAGCGGTGGGATCCACCAGGCTACTCAACAACAAACATCGTGTGCCATGCCGAGCGGTAGGATCCACCACGCTACTCAACAACAAACATCGTGTGCCATGCCGAGCGGTGGGATCCACCACGCTACTCAACAACAAACATCGTGTGTCATGCCGAGCGGTGGGATCCACCACGCTACCCAACAACAAACATCGTGAGTCATGCCGAGCGGTGGGATCCACCACGCTACCCATAACAAACATCGTGTGCCAAGCCGAGCGGTGGGATCCATCACGCTACCCAACAACAAACATCGTGTGCCATGCCGAGCGGTGGGATCCACCACGCTACTCAACAACAAACATCGTGTGCCATGCCGAGCGGTGGGATCCACCACGCTACTCAACAACAAACATCGTGTGCCATGCCGAGCGGTGGGATCCACCACGCCACTCAACAACAAACATCGTGTGCCATGCCGAGCGGTGGGATCCACCACGCTACTCAACAACAAACATCGTGTGCCATGCCGAGCGGTGGGATCCACCACGCTACTCAACAACAAACATCGTGTGTCATGCCGAGCGGTGGGATCCACCACGCTACTCAACAACAAATATCGTGTGTCATGCCGAGCGGTGGGATCCACCACGCTACTCAACAACAAACATCGTGTGTCATGCCGAGCGGTGGGATCCACCACGCTACTCAACAACAAACATCGTGTGTCATGCCGAGCGGTGGAATCCACCACGCTACTCAACAACAAACATCATGTGTCATGCCGAGCAGTGGGATCTACCAGGCTACTCAACAACAAACATCGTGTGCCATAGCGAGCGGTGGGATCCACCACGCTTCTCAACAACAAACATCGTGTGTCATGCCGAGCGGTGGGATCCACCACGCTACTCAACGACAAACATCATGTGTCATGCCGAGCGGTGGGATCCACTAGGCTACTCAACAACAATCATCGTGTGCCATGCGAAGCGGTGGGATCCACCATGCTACTCAACAACAAACATCGTGTGTCATTCTGAGCGGTGGGATCCACCACGCTACTCAACAACAAACATCGTGTGTCATGCCGAGCGGTGGGATCCACCACGCTACTCAACAACAAACATCGTGTGTCATGCCGAGCGGTGGGATCCACCAGGCTACTCAACAACAAACATCGTGTGTCATGCCGAGCGGTGGGATCCACCACGCTACTCAACAACAAACATAGTGTGCCATGCCGAGCGGTGGGATCCACCACGCTACCCAACAACAAACATCGTGTGTCATGCCGAGCGGTGGGATCCACCACGCTACCCAATAACAAACATCGTGTGCCATGCCGAGCGGTGGGATCCACCACGCTACCCAACAACAAACATCGTGTGCCAAGCTGAGCGGTGGGATCCACCACGCTACGCAACAACAAACATCGTGTGCCATGCCGAGCGGTGGGATCCACCACGCTACTCAACAACAAACATCGTGTGCCATGCCGAGCGGTGGGATCCACCACGCTATTCAACAACAAACATCTTGTGCCATGCCGAGCGATGGGATCCACCACGCTAGTCAACAACAAACATCGTGTGTCATGACGAGCAGTGGGATCCACCACGTTACTCAACAACAAACATCGTGTGTCATGCCAAGCGGTGGGATCCACCACGCTACTCAACAACAAACTTCGTGTGTCTTGCCGAGCGGTGGGATCCACGACGCTACTCAACAACAAACTTCGTGTGTCATGCCGAGCGGTGGGATCCACCACGCTACTCAACAACAAACATCGTGTGCCATGCCGAGCGGTGGGATCCACCACGCTACTCAACAACAAACATCATGTGTCATGCCGAGCGGTGGGATCGACTTCGCTACTCAACAACAAACATCGTGTGCCATGCCGAGCGGTGGGATCCACAAGCTACTCAACAACAAACATCTTGTGTCATGCCGAACGGTGGGATCCACCACGCTACTCAACAACAAACATCATGTGTCATGCCGAGCGGTGGGATCCACCACGCTACTCAACAACAAACATCATATGTCATGCCGAGCGGTGGGATCCACCACGCTATTCAACAACAAACATCATGTGCCATGCCGAGCGGTGGGATCCACCACGCTACTCAACAACAAACATCATGTGCCATGCCGAGCGGTGGGATCCACCATGATACTCAACAACAAACATCGTGTGCCATGCCGAGCGGTGGGATCCACCAAGCTACTCAACAACAAACATCGTGTGCCATGCCGAGCGGTGGGATCCACCACGCTACTCAACAACAAACATCGTGTGTCATGCCGAGCGGTGGGATCCACCAGGCTACTCAACAACAAACATCGTGTACCATGCTGAGCGGTGGGATCCACCACGCTATACAACAACAAACATCGTGTGCCATGCCGAGCGGTGGGATCCACAACGCTACACAACAACAAACATCATGTGTCATGCCGAGCGGTGGGATCCACCACGGTACTCAACAACAAACATCGTGTGCCATGCCGAGCGGTGGGATCCACCACGCTACTCAACAACAAACATCGTGTGCCATGCCGAGCGGTGGGATCCACCACGCTACTCAACAACAAACATCGTGTGCCATGCCGAGCGGTGGGATCCACCACGCTACTCAACAACAAACATCGTGTGCCATGCCGAACGGTGGGATCCACCACGCTACTCAACAACAAACATCGTGTGCCATGTCGAGCGGTGGGATCCACCACGCTACTCAACAACAAACATCGTGTGCCATGCCGAGCGGTGAAATCCACCACGCTACTCAACAACAAACATCGTGTGCCATGCCGAGCGGTGGGATCCACCACGCTACTCAACAACAAACATCATGTGTCATGCCGAGCGGTGGGATCGACCACGCTACTCAACAACAAACATCGTGTGCCATGCCGAGCGGTGGGATCCACCAAGCTACTCAACAACAAACATCATGTGTCATGCCGAACGGTGGGATCCACCACGCTACTCAACAACAAACATCATGTGTCATGCCGAGCGGTGGGATCCACCACGCTACTCAACAACAAACATCATATGTCATGCCGAGCGGTGGGATCCACCACGCTATTCAACAACAAACATCATGTGCCATGCCGAGCGGTGGGATCCACCACGCTACTCAACAACAAACATCATGTGCCATGCCGAGCGGTGGGATCCACCATGATACTCAACAACAAACATCGTGTGCCATGCCGAGCGGTGGGATCCACCAAGCTACTCAACAACAAACATCGTGTGCCATGCCGAGCGGTGGGATCCACCACGCTACTCAACAAAAAACATCGTGTGTCATGCCGAGCGGTGGGATCCACCAGGCTACTCAACAACAAACATCGTGTGCCATGCTGAGCGGTGGGATCCACCACGCTATACAACAACAAACATCGTGTGCCATGCCGAGCGGTGGGATCCACAACGCTACACAACAACAAACATCATGTGTCATGCCGAGCGGTGGGATCCACCACGCTACTCAACAACAAACATCGTGTGCCATGCCGAGCGGTGGGATCCACCACGCTACTCAACAACAAACATCGTGTGTCATGCCGAGCGGTGGGATCCACCAGGCTACTCAACAACAAACATCGTGTGTCATGCCGAGCGGTGGGATCCACCAGGCTACTCAACAACAAACATCGTGTGTCATGCCGAGCGGTGGGATCCACCACGCTACTCAACAACAAACATCGTGTGCCATGCCGAGCGGTGGGATCCACCAAGCTATACAACAACAAACATCGTGTGCCATGCCGAGCGGTAGGATCCACCACGCTACTCAACAACAAACATCATGTGTCATGCCGAGCGGTGGGATCCACCACGCTACTCAACAACAAACATCGTGTGTCATGCCGAGCGGTGGAATCCACCACGCTACTCAACAACAAACATCGTGTGTCATGCCGAGCGGTGGGATCCACCATGCTACTCAACAACAAACATCATGTGCCATGCCGAGCGGTGGGATCCACCACGCTACTCAACAACAAACATCGTGTGCCATGCCGAGCGGTGGGATCCACCAAGCTACTCAACAACAAACATCGTGTGCCATGCCGAGCGGTGGGATCCACCACGCTACTCAACAACAAACATCGTGTGCCATGCCGAGCGGTGGGATCCACCACGCTACTCAACAACAAACATCGTGTGCCATGCCGAACGGTGGGATCCACCACGCTACTCAACAACAAACATCGTGTGCCATGTCGAGCGGTGGGATCCACCACGCTACTCAACAACAAACATCGTGTGCCATGCCGAGCGGTGGGATCCACCAGGCTACTCAACAACAAACATCGTGTGTCATGCCGAGCGATTGGATCCACCAGGCTACTCAACAACAAACATCGTGTGCCATGCCGAGCGGTGGGATCCACCACGCTACTCAACAACAAACATCGTGTGTCATGCCGAGCGGTGGGATCCACCAGGCTACTCAACAACAAACATCGTGTGTCTTGCCGAGCGGTGGGATCCACCAGGCTACTCAACAACAAACATCGTGTGCCATGCCGAGCGGTAGGATCCACCACGCTACTCAACAACAAACATCGTGTGCCATGCCGAGCGGTGGGATCCACCACGCTACTCAACAACAAACATCGTGTGTCATGCCGAGCGGTGGGATCCACCACGCTACCCAACAACAAACATCGTGTGTCATGCCGAGCGGTGGGATCCACCACGCTACCCATAACAAACATCGTGTGCCAAGCCGAGCGGTGGGATCCATCACGCTACCCAACAACAAACATCGTGTGCCATGCCGAGCGGTGGGATCCACCACGCTACTCAACAACAAACATCGTGTGCCATGCCGAGCGGTGGGATCCACCACGCTACTCAACAACAAACATCGTGTGCCATGCCGAGCGGTGGGATCCACCACGCCACTCAACAACAAACATCGTGTGCCATGCCGAGCGGTGGGATCCACCACGCTACTCAACAACAAACATCGTGTGCCATGCCGAGCGGTGGGATCCACCACGCTACTCAACAACAAACATCGTGTGTCATGCCAAGCGGTGGGATCCACCACGCTACTCAACAACAAACATCGTGTGTCATGCCGAGCGGTGGGATCCACCACGCTACTCAACAACAAACATCGTGTGCCATGCCGAGCGGTGGGATACACCAGGCTACTCAACATCAAACATCGTGTGTCACGCCGAGCGGTGGGATCCACCACGCTACTCAACAACAAACATCGTGTGCCATGCCGAGCGGTGGGATCCACCACGCTACTCAACAACAAACATCGTGTGCCATGCCGAGCTGTGGGATCCACCAAGCTACTCAACAACAAACATCATGTGTCATGCCGAGCTGTGGGATCCACCAAGCTACTCAACAACAAACATCATGTGTCATGCCGAGCGGTGGGATCCACCATGCTACTCAACAACAAACATCATGTGCCATGCCGAGCGGTGGGATCCACCATGCTACTCAACAACAAACATCATGTGCCATGCCGAGCGGTGGGATCCACCACGCTACTCAACAACAAACATCGTGTGCCATGCCGAGCGGTGGGATCCACCAAGCTACTCAACAACAAACATCGTGTGCCATGCCGAGCGGTGGGATCCACCACGCTACTCAACAACAAACATCGTGTGCCATGCCGAGCGGTGGGATCCACCATGCTACTCAACAACAAACATCGTGTGTCATGCCGAGCGGTGGGATCCACCACGCTACTCAACAACAAACATCGTGTGCCATGCCGAGCGGTGGGATCCACAACGCTACTCAACAACAAACATCGTGTGCCATGCCGAGCGGTGGGATCCACCACGCTACTCAACAACAAACATCGTGTGACATGCCGAGCGGTGGGATCCACCAGGCTACCAAACAACAAACATCGTGTGTCATGCCGAGCGGTAGGATCCACCACGCTACTCAACAACAAACATAGTGTATAATGCCGAGCGGTGGGATCGACCACGTTACTCAACAACAAACATCGTGTGCCATGCCGAGCGGTGGGATCCACCAAGCTACTCAACAACAAACATCATGTGCCATGCCGAGCGGTGGGATCCACCACGCTACTCAACAACAAACATCGTGTGCCAAGCCGAGCGGTGGGATCCACCACGCTACTCAACAACAAACATCGTGTGCCATGCCGAGCGGTCGGATCCACCATGCTACTCAACAACAAACATCATGTGCCATGCCGAGCGGTGGGATCGACCACGCTACTCAACAACAAACATCGTGTGCCATGCCGAGCGGTGGGATCCACAACGCTACTCAACAACAAACATCGTGTGCCATGCCGAGCGGTGGGATCCACCACGCTACTCAACAACAAACATCGTGTGACATGCCGAGCGGTGGGATCCACCAGGCTACCAAACAACAAACATCGTGTGTCATGCCGAGCGGTAGGATCCACCACGCTACTCAACAACAAACATAGTGTATAATGCCGAGCGGTGGGATCGACCACGTTACTCAACAACAAACATCGTGTGCCATGCCGAGCGGTGGGATCCACCAAGCTACTCAACAACAAACATCATGTGCCATGCCGAGCGGTGGGATCCACCACGCTACTCAACAACAAACATCGTGTGCCAAGCCGAGCGGTGGGATCCACCACGCTACTCAACAACAAACATCGTGTGCCATGCCGAGCGGTCGGATCCACCATGCTACTCAACAACAAACATCATGTGCCATGCCGAGCGGTGGGATCGACCACGTTACTCAACAACAAACATCGTGTGCCATGCCGAGCGGTGGGATCCACCAAGCTACTCAACAACAAACATCATGTGCCATGCCGAGCGGTGGGATACACCAGGCTACTCAACAACAAACACCATGTGTCACGCCGAGCGGTGGGATCCACCACGCTACTCAACAACAAACATCGTGTGCCATGCCGAGCGGTGAAATCCACCACGCTACTCAACAACAAACATCGTGTGCCATGCCGAGCGGTGGGATCCACCACGCTACTCAACAACAAACATCATGTGTCATGCCGAGCGGTGGGATCGACTTCGCTACTCAACAACAAACATCGTGTGCCATGCCGAGCGGTGGGATCCACCAAGCTACTCAACAACAAACATCTTGTGTCATGCCGAACGGTGGGATCCACCACGCTACTCAACAACAAACATCATGTGTCATGCCGAGCGGTGGGATCCACCACGCTACTCAACAACAAACATCATATGTCATGCCGAGCGGTGGGATCCACCACGCTATTCAACAACAAACATCATGTGCCATGCCGAGCGGTGGGATCCACCACGCTACTCAACAACAAACATCATGTGCCATGCCGAGCGGTGGGATCCACCATGATACTCAACAACAAACATCGTGTGCCATGCCGAGCGGTGGGATCCACCAAGCTACTCAACAACAAACATCGTGTGCCATGCCGAGCGGTGGGATCCACCACGCTACTCAACAACAAACATCGTGTGTCATGCCGAGCGGTGGGATCCACCAGGCTACTCAACAACAAACATCGTGTACCATGCTGAGCGGTGGGATCCACCACGCTATACAACAACAAACATCGTGTGCCATGCCGAGCGGTGGGATCCACAACGCTACACAACAACAAACATCATGTGTCATGCCGAGCGGTGGGATCCACCACGGTACTCAACAACAAACATCGTGTGCCATGCCGAGCGGTGGGATCCACCACGCTACTCAACAACAAACATCGTGTGCCATGCCGAGCGGTGGGATCCACCACGCTACTCAACAACAAACATCGTGTGCCATGCCGAGCGGTGGGATCCACCACGCTACTCAACAACAAACATCGTGTGCCATGCCGAACGGTGGGATCCACCACGCTACTCAACAACAAACATCGTGTGCCATGTCGAGCGGTGGGATCCACCACGCTACTCAACAACAAACATCGTGTGCCATGCCGAGCGGTGGGATCCACCAGGCTACTCAACAACAAACATCGTGTGTCATGCCGAGCGGTGGGATCCACCAGGCTACTCAACAACAAACATCGTGTGCCATGCCGAGCGGTGGGATCCACCACGCTACTCAACAACAAACATCGTGTGTCATGCCGAGCGGTGGGATCCACCAGGCTACTCAACAACAAACATCGTGTGTCTTGCCGAGCGGTGGGATCCACCAGGCTACTCAACAACAAACATCGTGTGCCATGCCGAGCGGTAGGATCCACCACGCTACTCAACAACAAACATCGTGTGCCATGCCGAGCGGTGGGATCCACCACGCTACTCAACAACAAACATCGTGTGTCATGCCGAGCGGTGGGATCCACCACGCTACCCAACAACAAACATCGTGTGTCATGCCGAGCGGTGGGATCCACCACGCTACCCATAACAAACATCGTGTGCCAAGCCGAGCGGTGGGATCCATCACGCTACCCAACAACAAACATCGTGTGCCATGCCGAGCGGTGGGATCCACCACGCTACTCAACAACAAACATCGTGTGCCATGCCGAGCGGTGGGATCCACCACGCTACTCAACAACAAACATCGTGTGCCATGCCGAGCGGTGGGATCCACCACGCCACTCAACAACAAACATCGTGTGCCATGCCGAGCGGTGGGATCCACCACGCTACTCAACAACAAACATCGTGTGCCATGCCGAGCGGTGGGATCCACCACGCTACTCAACAACAAACATCGTGTGTCATGCCGAGCGGTGGGATCCACCACGCTACTCAACAACAAATATCGTGTGTCATGCCGAGCGGTGGGATCCACCACGCTACTCAACAACAAACATCGTGTGTCATGCCGAGCGGTGGGATCCACCACGCTACTCAACAACAAACATCGTGTGTCATGCCGAGCGGTGGAATCCACCACGCTACTCAACAACAAACATCATGTGTCATGCCGAGCAGTGGGATCTACCAGGCTACTCAACAACAAACATCGTGTGCCATAGCGAGCGGTGGGATCCACCACGCTTCTCAACAACAAACATCGTGTGTCATGCCGAGCGGTGGGATCCACCACGCTACTCAACGACAAACATCATGTGTCATGCCGAGCGGTGGGATCCACTAGGCTACTCAACAACAATCATCGTGTGCCATGCGAAGCGGTGGGATCCACCATGCTACTCAACAACAAACATCGTGTGTCATTCTGAGCGGTGGGATCCACCACGCTACTCAACAACAAACATCGTGTGTCATGCCGAGCGGTGGGATCCACCACGCTACTCAACAACAAACATCGTGTGTCATGCCGAGCGGTGGGATCCACCAGGCTACTCAACAACAAACATCGTGTGTCATGCCGAGCGGTGGGATCCACCACGCTACTCAACAACAAACATAGTGTGCCATGCCGAGCGGTGGGATCCACCACGCTACCCAACAACAAACATCGTGTGTCATGCCGAGCGGTGGGATCCACCACGCTACCCAATAACAAACATCGTGTGCCATGCCGAGCGGTGGGATCCACCACGCTACCCAACAACAAACATCGTGTGCCAAGCTGAGCGGTGGGATCCACCACGCTACGCAACAACAAACATCGTGTGCCATGCCGAGCGGTGGGATCCACCACGCTACTCAACAACAAACATCGTGTGCCATGCCGAGCGGTGGGATCCACCACGCTACTCAACAACAAACATCTTGTGCCATGCCGAGCGATGGGATCCACCACGCTAGTCAACAACAAACATCGTGTGTCATGACGAGCAGTGGGATCCACCACGCTACTCAACAACAAACATCGTGTGTCATGCCAAGCGGTGGGATCCACCACGCTACTCAACAACAAACTTCGTGTGTCTTGCCGAGCGGTGGGATCCACGACGCTACTCAACAACAAACTTCGTGTGTCATGCCGAGCGGTGGGATCCACCACGCTACTCAACAACAAACATTGTGTGTCATGCTGAGCGGTGGGATCCATCACGCTACTCAACAACAAACATTGTGTGTCATGCCGAGCGGTGGGATCGACCACGCTACTCAACAACAAACATCTTGTTCTTGTTCAGCCCGATTGCTGCATGTCTTCAACGCCATTATGTCCTCCTGTTTGTCATGTTCTCCCTCTGTCGTCACTGCCTCTAACACTCCCTGTATTCCTACTTGTCATCGCCCTCTGCGGATCCACTAGCCCCAGAAGACGATCACAATCACGACGATCATCTGGTCTAGATGCAGGTAATTATTGTGCATTGATCTCTTGGAGTGAATCATGGCGATCATCTGGTCTAGATGCAAGTAGTCATTGGAGTCAATCATGATGATCATCTAGTCTAGATGCAGGTAATCATTGTGCATTAGTCTCTTGGAGTACCTGTGTACTGAATTTGTTAGCCGCCCCTAGGATTCCTATCTTTCTACAGAGAAGATCTATCTCGGCTGCCACCATTTCCAGACGTTTCTCATCCAGTGTCATTGTCTCACAAACATACAGTAGTCTGGCAGTTTATGAGAACAGTAAACTCATTGCCTGAGCTATTGAGGACAAACAGACAGTAGTCTGGGAGTGTATGCCATCAGAAAGCTCGTCGTCTGACCTCCATTTCCAGTGTCAGTTACACAGAAGCTTCTTCAACTGACGGAATGTTGGCTGTGCTCGGATTATTCTGCTCGTCACATTTCGAATATAGGCAAGTTTTCATTTTACGCATTTCGTTTTCCGGTGATAGGTAGAAATTAAAAAAAACAAAGATTAGTAGACACGATGTATGATGACTGTCTTCTGTTGATCGAGTTCCCCAACATCATGTTGTGTATGTAGATTTGTGTGAGGGCTTAGGTCGATAGCGATCACCCAGATCTATGACTATCATTGCACACATAGGCCAGATAATGGTGGGGGGCTGCGTGATTTCTGGCCTAGCTCACCTCTAGAGAGTACCGCGCGCTGTCACTGCTGAGACTCGTTGTCACATACCGCGCACTGTCACTGCTGAGACTCGTTGTCACATACATCTAGCGATTACAGCACTAGCAAGTATCGATCTCACCCACTGACAACCTGCAGCCTGTTGTTGACAGTCCGACAGTGGAACAAACTGTTGGAGAGAGTTGTACTCTCTCTCCGTTTCTCGTGCGTTTACTTCATGGGTTTATTCTCTTACTTCTATTTCACATGTTTAGTCTCTTGCTTCCATTTCACATGTTTATTCTCTAGCTTCTATTTCACATGTTTATTCTCTAGCTTCCATTTCACATGTTTATTCTCTAGCTTCCATTTCACATGTTTATTCTCTTGCTTCCATTTCACATGTTTATTCTCTTGCTTCCATTTCACATGTTTATACTCTAGCTTCTATTTCACATGTTTAGTCTCTTGCTTCCATTTCACATGTTTATTCTCTAGCTTCTATTTCACATGTTTAGTCTCTTGCTTCTATTTCACATGTTTAGTCTCTTGCTTCCATTTCACATGTTTATTATCTTGTTTCTGTTTCACATGTTTATTCTCTAGCTTCTATTTCACATGTTTAGTCTCTTGCTTCCATTTCACATGTTTATTATCTTGTTTCTGTTTCACATGTTTATTCTCTAGCTTCTATTTCACATGTTTAGTCTCTTGCTTCCATTTCACATGTTTAGTCTCGTGCTTCTGTTTCACATGTTTAGTCTCGTGCTTCTATTTCACATGTTTAGTCTCTTGCTTCCATTTCACATGTTTATTATCTTGTTTCTGTTTCACATGTTTATTCTCTAGCTTCTATTTCACATGTTTAGTCTCTTGCTTCCATTTCACATGTTTAGTCTCGTGCTTCTATTTCACATGTTTAGTCTCTTGCTTCCATTTCACATGTTTATTATCTTGTTTCTGTTTCACATGTTTATTATCTTGTTTCTGTTTCACATGTTTATTATCTTGTTTCTGTTTCACGTGTTTATTCTCTTCCTTCTATTGCACGTGTAATCTCTTGATAGTGTCAATAACCAGAAAGTGTGACCGCAGTCAGCAGGTGTAACCCAGACACCTGTTTTGTTTGCTGTTTGTTGTTTTGGCTGCTGCTTTTATAGCAACACATACATCGCTCTGTGTGTGTGTGTGTATGTGTGTATGTCTGTCTGTCGGGATGGCTGGGTGTGGCAATATATATACATTAACATAATAACACAGGAATCTCCACCTGGTAATATAATATCAGTGTCTACTTAGATCTTATAACATAGAACAATAATCTCACACTAACATAATTACGTTGCACGTCCTTCACAGGACGTAGCAGTCAACCCCATCATTTTCGCTCTTCGTGATTCCCGGGCAAGTTTTACGTTCAGTAGTTTGCCATTGCGTTCTGACCGACCGGCTCCTATATCTTTTTAAAAAAAAAACCAGCAACGCTGTGTTTTGAACCCCGGTATACGGGCTCACAAACCGCGTTCGCTAGCCCTTAGCCACAGAGACCGGTACTAACATAAGATAGAACAATAAACTCACACACAATGTAGAACGAACGAACGAACGAACGAACGAACAAACGGACTTTATTTTCAAAGGCTAACAAATTGGGAACGCAGGCCCGTCTTACATTCGGCCCTTCCAATCACTCATCTTTCGTTCATCAGTAGTGCATAACACATTCACATAGGAAAAAACATTGTCAAATGAATTTTGTAAACATAAACAGTGCATATTACTATGTTATGAGACACGTCCACCACCCAGCCACACATCCCCCATTCACTCCACATCCTCTACCCAACCACACACATAACCCAGACACACATACATTCCCCCACCTATCCACCACAACCCCACACCTACACATCTCCCCACCCACACAGAACCACAATCTGTGTGTGTCTGTCTGTGTGTCTGTCTGCCTGCCTGTCTGGATATATAAGTAAACTTTTGTTTGTGAGTTTGTAATTGTGCAACACAAACACCATTCTGGAGGGCAAGGTTGAGGGAAATTGAGCAAGAGGTAGACAACGATACAAGTGGGAAGATAACATCAAGAGATGGACGAATATTAACCTGACAGAATTTACAGTCAGGGCAAGAGACAGACAGTGTTGGAGATCCATTGCAGCTAACCTTCATTGTGGATACGGCACCTGCTTGATTGAGTGGGTGCACGAATGTGAGAGTTTGCGTAAATGATGTATGTATGCAGGTATTTATATATGTATGTGTTTATGCAAATGCGTGTGAATGTCTGCCTGCCTGTCTGCCTGTCTGCCTGCCTGTCTGCCTGCCTGTCTGCCTGTCTGCCTGCCTGTCTGCATGTCTGCCTGCCTGTCTGTCTCATAACATGGTAATACACATGGATTATGTTTACAACATTCATTTGCCAATGTGTTTTTTTTCCTTATGTGAATGTAAGATGCACAATAGATAATGGATGAACGACAGATGAGTGGTTTGATGGGCCGAATGTAACACGGGACTGCGTGCCCAATTTGTGACACTTTGAAAAAAGAGTTCGTTCGTTCGTTCCTTCTCTCACTCCCTCTCGCTTTCACACACACACACACACACACACACACACACACACACACACACACACACACACTCTCTCTCTCTCTCTCTCTCACACACACACACACACACACACACACACACACACACATGTCTAAAAAATAAACACACTATTACACAATGTACTTAGACCCCAAGCTTGCCCCACTTTGCAACACCCAGTGACAACCTGGTGTTCTCTCAAACGTTAAATATGCACGAACACCCAAGGCGGCCACATCCCAGAAACCCAGTGAACAAAAGACACTTCCTGCTGTGTGGCCTGGCTTCCTGTAGGTCAGTTCACCCACACAATAGGGACACGAGTGATCGTCCTAACGTTGCCCCACCATCTCTCGTCATATTTGAATATTCGTCTGTCGGGGCTTGATTGGCGGCCCCGCTGAAATCGAATTGCACACGGAGATCTATTTGCATATTTATCATGGTGCGGTTTATTGAATAAACTTCTTGCAAATTGTCATTTCTCGGATCCACACATCTACGTTTTCTGCCAGATAAATAACAGGAGTCGCTTCGTATTGAAGGCTGATATCTGGAGGAAATTGGAAGACGGTCAAACGGAGAGAAATAACGTGTGGAGATGAGTGAACGGAGAGAAATGAGTGAACGGAGAGAAATAACGTGCATACGAGAGATGAGTAAATGGAGAGAAATAACGTGCATACGAGAGATGGGAGAACGGAGAACGAACGAACGAACGAACAAACAATCTTTATTTTCAAAGGGTTAAGGATTGGGCACGCAGGTCCGTCTGACATTCTGCCCTTCTTCGCTATTTCCTCTCATACATTCTTTCATTCAACATCTCTTATGGAGATAATCTTTGACAACAAATGAACAATAAGCATTAAAACGCATGAAAAATAATCAATAATACATGACTCACTGAGGCAATGTTTAACATGGGCATTATAAATACCTAAGGAAGATGTAACGTACCATACATATGGGAATGTTTATTGGCTAGTTGTCATTTGAGATAATTTACCATTATTTTTGTTGCTTTTTTTGTTTTGTTTTGTTTATTTGTATTTCATATTCATTTATTAGTGATGTCATTAATTCGTTTGTGCATTAATTTAGTATTACGACTGTTGTGTTGGTTTTCAGCTTCCCGACAACATTCCTCAAGCCATGTTTCTTTTGCCTCTTTGACCAACTTCCTAATTTTCCCGTGAATTTCTTCATATTGTTCATTGGCTATTTCTGTTATTTTTTCTTATTTCCATGTGTTTTAAGACGTCTTCCGGCATCAATTTATTACGTTCCATCATCTTTTTTTTTCTTCTTTTTTTTTGCGGGGGGAGGGGGGGGGAGGAGAATAGCTGCTCTGCAGATCGGCAGACAGATGTTTGAATATTTCGCAATTGTCGCTAATATCTTGACATAATATTTCCACATCGGACAGTGCATCAAACCTGTTCTTTACCTCCACCTTGAATTTATCTTTTAACTTCACACTCTTTAGTGCACGTATATCAAATTTTCATCATCATCTCATCATCTTCTTTCTCCTCCTCTTCGTCTTCTTCCTTCTCATCACCATCCTCATAATATTCCTTTTCCTCCTCTTTTTTCTATTTTTCCTACTCCTCTTCCTTCCCCTATTCTTTCTTCTCCTCCTTGTGTTCTTTCTTCTTCTCATCCTCGTTATTCTGTTCTTCTTTCTCCTCCTCCATCTCATGTTCTTTTTGCCCTCCTCCTTCGCCCCCTCCTAGTTTTCTCTCTCCCCCACCCCCTCGCCCCCTAGTCTCCTTCCTCTAAACTCGCTGTTTTTTCTTTTATTGCTTCGTTCTGTTTTGAAAACTGGGAATAAAATGCGAATCATTTTGTAACGGGAATGCCTTCACCACGAAACAATTCATTAAGCTTTCGGCATTCAACGGCGTTATTTCTCCATTTCTTGCGGACACAAAGAAAACTGTCAGCAATGTCTAGCAATCTGTCATTAATGAGATGCCGTCATGAGATTAGCATTTCTTTAGTGTTTCCATCCTGTTGACCAGGTTTTGGCTATTCCCAAGTCTCTGTCTCCGCACACCCCTAAAGATGTCCCTGACGTCCGCCAATCTTTAGCTAATTATTTAACCTTGGCTGACTTCCCCAGGCACGAGTGGACGCTCCGTCAGGCTGTGACCGGTTCCATCGTGTCAGCCAACTGGGTTTTCGTGTCCATTTGTTTGATTTGTTTCTGTAATTGTAAAATTTGTCCGACCGACCGTCTCTCTGTTCATCCATTCATTCGTTTATGTGTATGTATATCTTGCAGTTCTATCGTGATTGTCAAGTCTGCCCACCGTCCGTCCATTTATGTGTCTGAATATCTGGTAGTTCTATAGTGATTGTCAAATCTGCCCACCGTCCGTCCATTTATGTGTCTGTATATCTGGTAGTTCTATAGTGATTGTCAAATCTTCCCACCGTCCGTCTATTTATGTGTCTGAATATCTGGTAGTTCTATAGTGATTGTCAAATCTTCCCACCGTCCGTCCATTTATGTGTCTGAATATCTGGTAGTTCTATAGTGATTGTCAAATCTGCCCACCGTCCGTCCATTTATGTGTCTGAATATCTGGTAGTTCTATAGTGATTGTCAAATCTTCCCACCGTCCGTCTATTTATGTGTCTGTATATCTGGTAGTTCTATAGTGATTGTCAAATCTGCCCACCGTCCGTCCATTTATGTGTCTGAATATCTGGTAGTTCTATGGTGATTGTCAAATCTGCCCACCGTCCGTCCATTTATGTGTCTGAATATCTGGTAGTTCTATAGTGATTGTCAAATCTGCCCACCGTCCGTCCGTTAATCCATCTAACAATCCACCCATGTGTCTGTATATCTGGTCTGTATATCTGGTCTGTATATCTGGTATCACACATATCTTTCGCCCCTGCGGACTGAGGTTGATGTGGATCTAGGAACCCTCATACAGTGGACAGGAGAACACATTCAGGTTAGTGATATAGTAGGAGTTCCAGTTGTGAACACGGTGTCACCTACATAGTGTCACATGTTTGTATTATATCCCCACTGTTGTAAACATCATTGCAAGTTCTCCCAATACTTGTCATTCCTCTACAGTAGCCCCATCAGCCTCGGCTGTGTTTCATCTCATCATATGTTGGGTAGCATTAGTGACTGCTTCTTGCAGACAGGTGGACCATCTATTTCACTTTTAGCTGTTGTTCTGCTCCTTCTCCACCATGTAACTCCATCATGTGTTTAGGCCCATCTCTTTTTCATGGCATCTTCTTCCATTATTATATTTCCATCTCTTCATTATGAAATCTTCTTCCATTATTATCTTACCACCTCTTCATCATGAAGTCTTCTTCCATTATTAACTTTCCATCTCTTTATTATGACATCTTCTTTCATTATTATCTTTCCATCTCTTCATTATGGCATCTTCTTCCATTATTATTGTTCCTGGCTCGAATTGAAACATCACGTGTTTAATCTCTTTCCTATGCCTGTCAATTCACGGAAATTCCGTGAATATTTGTAAAAATAATCTTTAATCGAAGTTAATTAAATTTTATTGCACCGCTCGTGTAACGATTTTCTTGTGTCTTAACTCATTTATCTCTCGTTTCTTTATTTATTATATCATATTTTCTTTGTCATTTTTATCTTTGTTTTATGTATTTGCCTATCAACTTTTAGATTTATTGAAAGATTCTTTTCTTTTCCGTTCGTTCGTTCGTTCGTTCGTTCTCTGTATCTCTCTCTCTACATCTCTCTCTCTCTCTCTCTCTCTCTCTCTCTCTCTCTGCACCTCTCTCTACATCTCTCTGTACCTCTCTCTACATCTCTCTGTACCTCTCTCTACATCTCTCTCTGCACCTCTCTACATCTCTCTGTACCTCTCTCTACATCTCTCTGTATCTCTCTGTACCTCTCTCTACATCTCTCTGCACCTCTCTCTACATCTCTCAGTATCTCTCTCTCTCTCTTTGTACCTCTCTCTACATCTCTCTGCATCTCTCTCTGCACTTCTCTCTACATCTCTCTGTATCTCTCTCTACACCTCTCTCTACATCTCTCTCTCTCTGTGCACCTCTCTCTCTGCACTTCTCTCTACATCTCTCTCTGCATCTCTCTGTATCTCACTCTGCACCTCTCTCTGCATCTCTCTGTATCTCACTCTGCACTTCTCTCTACATCTCTCTGTATCTCTCTCTGCACGTCTCTCTACATCTCTCTGTATCTCTCTCTGCACGTCTCTCTACATCTCTCTGTATCTCTCTCTGCACCTCTCTCTACATCTCTCTGTATCTCTCTCTGCACGTCTCTCTACATCTCTCTGTATCTCTCTCTGCACGTCTCTCTACATCTCTCTGTATCTCTCTCTGCACTTCTCTCTACATCTCTCTGTATCGCTCTCTGCACTTCTCTCTACATCTCTCTGTATCTCTCTCTGCACTTCTCTCTACATCTCTCTGTATCTCTTTCTGCACGTCTCTCTACATCTCTCTGTATCTCTCTCTGCACTTCTCTCTCACTAACCTCTCTGTATCTCACTCTGCACTTCTCTCTACATCTCTCTGTATCTCTCTCTGCACTTCTCTCTACATCTCTCTGTATCTCTCTCTGCACTTCTCTCTACATCTCTCTGTATCTCTTTCTGCACTTCTCTCTACATCTCTCTCTCTAACCTCTCACTGCACCTCTGTCTACATCTCTCTGTATCTCTCTCTCTCTCTACAACTCTCTCTCTCACCTCTCTCTATATCTCTCTACATCTCTATCTGCACCTCTCTCTATATCTCTCTTTATACCTCTCTTTATATCTCTCTACACCTCTCTCTCTGAACCTCTCTCTGCATCTCTCTATATATCTCTCTGCACCTCTCTCTACACCTCTCTATATAGCGCTAGTTAAACAAACTGCGAAAAGTCTACCAACTCGCCAAAATTAAAAATTTCCTCGATGAGGGCACAAGGAAAATATTCTATACTTCTCACATAAAGACAC
Source organism: Cepaea hortensis (assembly GCA_963921405.1). Classification (NCBI taxonomy): domain Eukaryota; kingdom Metazoa; phylum Mollusca; class Gastropoda; order Stylommatophora; family Helicidae; genus Cepaea; species Cepaea hortensis. Next base: position 169,584,404 of record OY992878.1, read on the forward strand.
TACAGCTCTAGAATCTGGGACGGCTGTTCCCTCTTTATTCACTTTATTCACTCCAGAAACGGGTCATGAGTTTAATTTATAGCAAACATGTCTGTGACAATCCTGGCCTGTATAAACTCCCCCAGTTACTACCACTTCGCAAATGCCTGCTTCTCAATAAGGCCAAACTAATTCACAAAATCCTGCATCGGAATGCCCCAAATTACCTTTGGCCATTGTTTAAATATAATGCTAGACACAGTAAACGATTAAATATATCACACATTCCAAAGCCTAGGATTGACTAATACAAAACAAGCTTAACGTACTCTGCAGCTCAGCTGTGGAAAAATCTTCCACAAGAAATCAAAGACATCACCAATCCCTATACATATAATCGCAAATTATTCGAACACTATCTCAGTACGGATTACCTTCCCCCTTAATAATAATAATAATAATAATAATAATAATAATAATAATAATAATAATAATAATAATAATAATAATAATAAATATAGTATAACAGCCAGTCCCCTATTGGTAGACAGGTATATTCCACATAGCTAATAACAAGAGCCACACCATTATTTAATATTACTGAGTCGTTTAGTATTGATTCTTGCATTCTGCCCAAGCCTTTATAATGCATATATTTTATATTGTTGCTGTTCTCAGTTAGCCTTGAATGATGTGTGAATGAAATAATGTATGAAAGAGAGTGATAGAAGGGCAGAATGTTAGAAGGGCCTGCGTGCCCAATACTTAACCCTTTGAAAATAAAGTATCTTCATTCGTTCGTTCGTTCGTTTTTTGCACCTCTCTCTACATCTCTCTGTATCTCTCTCTACATCTCTCTCTCTCTCTCTCTCTCTATCTCTCTCTCTCTCCACACATCTCTCTACATCTCTCTGTATCTCTATCTACATTTCTCTCTACATCTCTGTATCTCTCTACATCTCTCTCTAATCTCTCTCTGCATCTCTCTGCACATCTCTCTACACATTTCTGTATCTCACTCTGCACCTCTCTCTACACCTCTATGTATCTCACTCTGCACCTCTCTCTACATCTCTCTGTATCTCACTCTGCACCTCTCTCTACATCTCTCTGTATCTCACTCTGCACCTCCCTCTCTCCCTCTCTCTCTCTCTCCACATCTCTCTACACATCTCTCTACATCTCTCTGTATCTCTATCAAAGTTGATTTGATTTGATTTGATTTGATTTCTACACCTCTCTACATCTCTGTATCTCTCTACATCTCTCTCTAATCTCTCTCTGCATCTCTCTGCACCTCTCTCTACATCTCCCTGTATCTCACTCTGCACCTCTCTCTACATCTCTCTGTATCTCACTCTGCACCTCTCTCTACATCTCTCTGTATCTCACTCTGCACCTCTCTCTACATCTCTCTGTATCTCACTCTGCACCTCTCTCTACATCTCTCTGTATCTCTCTCTGCACCTCTCTCTACATCTCTCTGTATCTCACTCTGCACCTCTCTCTACATCTCTCTGTATCTCACTCTGCATCTCTCTCTACATCTCTCTGTATCTCTCTCTGCACTTCTCTCTACATCTCTCTGTATCTCTCTCTGCACTTCTCTCTACATCTCTCTGTATCTCTCTCTGCACTTCTCTCTACATCTCTCTGTATCTCACTCTGCACCTCTCTCTACATCTCTCTGTATCTCTCTCTGCACTTCTCTCTACATCTCTCTGTATCTCTCTCTGCACTTCTCTCTCACTAACATCTCTGTATCTCTCTCTGCACTTCTCTCTACATCTCTCTGTATCTCTCTCTGCACGTCTCTCTACATCTCTCTGTATCTCTCTCTGCACTTCTCTCTACATCTCTCTGTATCTCACTCTGCACTTCTCTCTACATCTCTCTGTATCTCTCTCTGCACGTCTCTCTACATCTCTCTGTATCTCTCTCTGCGCGTCTCTCTACATCTCTCTGTATCTCACTCTGCACTTCTCTCTACATCTCTCTGTATCTCTCTCTGCACGTCTCTCTACATCTCTCTGTATCTCTCTCTGCACGTCTCTCTACATCTCTCTGTATCTCTCTCTCTGCACGTCTCTCTACATCTCTCTGTATCTCTCTCTGCACGTCTCTCTACATCTCTCTGTATCTCTCTCTGCACCTCTCTCTACATCTCTCTGTATCTCTCTCTGCACGTCTCTCTACATCTCTCTGTATCTCTCTCTGCACGTCTCTCTGCATCTCTCTGTATCTCTCTCTGCACTTCTCTCTCACTAACCTCTCTGTATCTCTCTCTGCACTTCTCTCTACATCTCTCTGTATCTCACTCTGCACTTCTCTCTACATCTCTCTGTATCTCTCTCTGCACGTCTCTCTACATCTCTCTGTATCTCTCTCTGCACGTCTCTCTACATCTCTCTGTATCTATCTCTGCACGTCTCTCTACATCTCTCTGTATCTCTCTCTGCACTTCTCTCTACATCTCTCTGTATCTCACTCTGCACTTCTCTCTACATCTCTCTGTATCTCTCTCTGCACGTCTCTCTACATCTCTCTGTATCTCTCTCAGCACGTCTCTCTACATCTCTCTGTATCTCACTCTGCACTTCTCTCTACATCTCTCTGTATCTCTCTATGCACGTCTCTCTACATCTCTCTGTATCTCTCTCTGCACGTCTCTCTACATCTCTCTGTATCTCTCTCTGCACTTCTCTCTCACTAACCTCTATGTATCTCTCTCTGCACTTCTCTCTACATCTCTCTGTATCTCTCTCTGCACGTCTCTCTACATATCTCTGTATCTCTCTCTGCACGTCTCTCTACATCTCTCTGTATCTCTCTCTGCACTTCTCTCTACATCTCTCTGTATCTCTCTCTGCACGTCTCTCTACATCTCTCTGTATCTCTCTCTGCACGTCTCTCTACATCTCTCTGTATCTCTCTCTGCACTTCTCTCTACATCTCTCTGTATCTCTCTCTGCACGTCTCTCTACATCTCTCTGTATCTCTCTCTGCACTTCTCTCTACATCTCTCTGTGTCTCTCTCTGCACTTCTCTCTACATCTCTCTGTATCTCTCTCTGCACTTCTCTCTACATCTCTCTGTATCTCTCTCTGCACCTCTCTCTACATCTCTCTGTATCTCTCTCTGCACGTCTCTCTGTATCTCTCTCTGCACGTCTCTCTACATCTCTCTGTATCTCTCTCTGCACTTCTCTCTACATCTCTCTGTATCTCTCTCTCTGCACTTCTCTCTCACTAACCTCTATGTATCTCTCTCTACACTTCTCTGTACATCTCTCTGTATCTCTCTCTGCACGTCTCTCTACATCTCTCTGTATCTCTCTCTGCACGTCTCTCTACATCTCTCTGTATCTCTCTCTGCACGTCTCTCTACATCTCTCTGTATCTCTCTCTGCACCTCTCTCTACATCTCTCTCTCTGCACTTCTCTCTCACTAACCTCTATGTATCTCTCTCTGCATTTCTCTGTACATCTCTCTGTATCTCTCTCTGCACGTCTCTCTACATCTCTCTGTATCTCTCTCTGCACGTCTCTCTACATCTCTCTCTATCTCTCTCTGCACCTCTCTCTACATCTCTCTCTCTGCACTTCTCTCTCACTAACCTCTATGTATCTCTCTCTGCACTTCTCTCTACATCTCTCTGTATCTCTCTCTGCACGTCTCTCTACATATCTCTGTATCTCTCTCTGCACGTCTCTCTACATCTCTCTGTATCTCTCTCTGCACTTCTCTCTACATCTCTCTGTATCTCTCTCTGCACGTCTCTCTATATCTCTCTGTATCTCTCTCTGCACGTCTCTCTACATCTCTCTGTATCTCTCTCTGCACCTCTCTCTACATCTCTCTCTCTGCACTTCTCTCTCACTAACCTCTATGTATCTCTCTCTGCACGTCTCTCTACATCTCTCTGTATCTCTCTCTGTATCTCTCTCTCTACATCTCTCTCTCTGCACTTCTCTCTCACTAACCTCTATGTATCTCTCTCTGCACTTCTCTGTACATCTCTCTGTATCTCTCTCTGCACGTCTCTCTACATCTCTCTGTATCTCTCTCTGCACGTCTCTCTACATCTCTCTGTATCTCTCTCTGCACCTCTCTCTACATCTCTCTCTCTCTGCACTTCTCTCTCACTAACCTCTATGTATCTCTCTCTGCACTTCTCTGTACATCTCTCTGTATCTCTCTCTGCACGTCTCTCTACATATCTCTGTATCTCTCTCTGCACGTCTCTCTACATCTCTCTGTATCTCTCTCTGCACTTCTCTCTACATCTCTCTGTATCTCTCTCTGCACGTCTCTCTACATCTCTCTGTATCTCTCTCTGCACGTCTCTCTACATCTCTCTGTATCTCTATCTGCACTTCTCTCTACATCTCTCTGTATCTCTCTCTGCACGTCTCTCTACATCTCTCTGTATCTCTCTCTGCACGTCTCTCTACATCTCTCTGTATCTCTCTCTGCACCTCTCTCTACATCTCTCTCTCTCTGCACTTCTCTCTCACTAACCTCTATGTATCTTTCTCTGCACGTCTCTCTACATCTCTCTGTATCTCTCTCTGTATCTCTCTCTAAATCTCTCTCTCTCTCTCCGCACTTCTCTCTCACTAACCTCTATGTATCTCTCTCTGCACGTCTCTCTACATCTCTCTGTATCTCACTCTGCACATCTCTCTGCATCACTCTATACATATCTCTCTGTACATTTCTCTGAATTTCTCTGTATCTCACTCTGCACCCCTATCTACACCTCCCTTTATCTCTCTGTGTGGGGGATGTGTGGTGGGTGGGAGATGTGTGTATGGGTGGGGAGATGGTGTATGTGGTGGTGTATGTGGGATGTTTGGGTTTGGGATGGATGGGTGGGGGAATGTATGTGCCTGGGGGTATGTGTGTGGTTGGGCGGCGGATGTGTGTGTGGGGGACACGCGGATGGATAGGGGATGTGTGTGTGGGTGGGGGGATTTGTCTCATAACATGGTAACATGCATTGTTTATGTTTACAAAATTCATTTGACAATGTTTTTTATTCCAATGTGAATGTACTATGCACTGATGAACGAAAGATGAGTGATTGTAACTGCCGAATGTCAGACGGGCCTGCGTGCTCAATTTGTTACCCTTTGAAAATAAAGTCCGTTATTTCGTTCGTTTTCTTTGCACTTCTCTCTACATCTCTCTGTATCTCTCTCTGCACCTCTCTCTACACCTCTCTGTATCTCTCTCTGCACTTCTCTCTGCATCTCTCTGTATCTCTTTCTCTGCACTTCTCTCTACATCTCTCTCTGCACCTCTCTCTGAATCTCTCTGTATCTCTCACTCTGCACTTCTCTCTACATCTCTCTCTGCACCTCTCTCTGCATCTCTCTGTATCTCACTCTGCACCTCTCTCTGCAGCTCTCTGTATCTCTCTCTGCACCTCTCTCTGCATCTCTCTGTATCTCACTCTGCACCTCTCTCTGCATCTCTCTGTATCTCACTCTGCACTTCTCTCTACATCTCTCTCTGCATCTCTCTGTATCTCACTCTGCACCTCTCTCTGCATCTCTCTGTATCTCACTCTGCACTTCTCTCTACATCTCTCTCTGCATCTCTCTGTATCTCACTCTGCACCTCTCTCTGCATCTCTCTGTATCTCACTCTGCACCTCTCTCTGCATCTCTCTGTATCTCACTCTGCACTTCTCTCTACATCTCTCTCTGCATCTCTCTGTATCTCACTCTGCACCTCTCTCTGCATCTCTCTGTATCTCACTCTGCACTTCTCTCTACATCTCTCTCTGCATCTCTCTGTATCTCACTCTGCACCTCTCTCTGCATCTCTCTGTATCTCACTCTGCACTTCTCTCTACATCTCTCTGTATCTCTCTCTGCACGTCTCTCTACATCTCTCTGTATCTCTCTCTGCACGTCTCTCTACATCTCTCTGTATCTCTCTCTGCACGTCTCTCTACATCTCTCTGTATCTCTCTCTGCACTTCTCTCTACATCTCTCTGTATCGCTCTCTGCACTTCTCTCTACATCTCTCTGTATCTCTCTCTGCACTTCTCTCTACATCTCTCTGTATCTCTCTCTGCATGTCTCTACATCTCTCTGTATCTCTCTCTGCACTTCTCTCTCACTAACCTCTCTGTATCTCACTCTGCACTTCTCTCTACATCTCTCTGTATCTCTCTCTGCACTTCTCTCTACATCTCTCTGTATCTCTCTCTGCACTTCTCTCTACATCTCTCTGTATCTCTTTCTGCACTTCTCTCTACATCTCTCTGTATCTCTCTCTGCACCTCTCTCTACATCTCTCTGTATCTCTCTCTGCACGTCTCTCTACATCTCTCTGTATCTCTCTCTGCACGTCTCTCTACATCTCTCTGTATCTCTCTCTGCACTTCTCTCTACATCTCTCTGTATCTCTCTCTGCACTTCTCTCTACATCTCTCTGTATCTCTCTCTGCACTTCTCTCTACATCTCTCTGTATCTCTCTCTGCACGTCTCTCTACATCTCTCTGTATCTCTCTCTGCACTTCTTTCTACATCTCTCTGTATCTCTCTCTGCACCTCTCTCTACATCTCTCTGTATCTCTCTCTGCACTTCTCTCTACATCTCTCTGCACTTCTCTCTACATCTCTCTGTATCTCTCTGCACTTCTCTCTACATCTCTCTGTATCTCTCTCTGCACGTTTCTCTACACCTCTCTGTATCTCTCTCTGCACTTCTCTCTACATCTCTCTGTATCTCTCTCTGCACCTCTCTCTACATCTCTCTGTATCTCTCTCTGCACGTCTCTCTACATCTCTCTGTATCTCACTCTGCACTTCTCTCTACATCTCTCTGTATCTCTCTCTGCACGTCTCTCTACATCTCTTTGTATCTCTCTCTGCCCGTCTCTCTACATCTCTCTGTATCTCTCTCTGCACCTCTCTCTACATCTCTCTCTCTCTGCACTTCTCTCTCACTAACCTCTATGTATCTCTCTCTGCACGTCTCTCTACATCTCTCTGTATCTCTCTCTGCACGTCTCTCTACATCTCTCTGTATCTCTCTTTGCACGTCTCTCTACATCTCTCTCTCTGCACTTCTCTCTCACTAACCTCTATGTATCTCTCTCTGCACTTCTCTCTACATCTCTCTGTATCTCTCTCTGCACGTCTCTCTACATCTCTCTGCACGTCTCTCTACATCTCTCTGTATCTCTCTCTGCACCTCTCTCTACATCTCTCTCTCTCTGCACTTCTCTCTCACTAACCTCTATGTATCTCTCTCTGCACTTCTCTCTACATCTCTCTGTATCTCTCTCTGCACGTCTCTCTACATCTCTCTGTATCTCTCTCTGCACGTCTCTCTACATCTCTCTGTATCTCTCTCTGCACCTCTCTCTACATCTCTCTCTCTCTCTGCACTTCTCTCTCACTAACCTCTATGTATCTCTCTCTGCACTTCTCTCTACATCTCTCTGTATCTCTCTCTGCACGTCTCTCTACATCTCTCTGTATCTCTCTCTGCACCTCTCTCTACATCTCTCTCTCTGCACTTCTCTCTCACTAACCTATATGTATCTTTCTCTGCACGTCTCTCTACATCTCTCTGTATCTCTCTCTGTATCTCTCTCTCTACATCTCTCTCTCTCTCTCCGCACTTCTCTCTCACTAACCTCTATGTATCTCTCTCTGCACGTCTCTCTACATCTCTCTGTATCTCACTCTGCACATCTCTCTGCATCACTCTATACATATCTCTCTGTACATTTCTCTGAATTTCTCTGTATCTCACTCTGCACCCCTATCTACACCTCCCTTTATCTCTCTGTGTGGGGGATGTGTGGTGGGTGGGAGATGTGTGTATGGGTGGGGAGATGGTGTATGTGGTGGTGTATGTGGGATGTTTGGGTTGGGGATGGATGGGTGGGGGAATGTATGTGCCTGGGGGTATGTGTGTGGTTGGGCGGCGGATGTGTGTGTGGGGGACACGCGGATGGATAGGGGATGTGTGTGTGGGTGGGGGGATTTGTCTCATAACATGTCTCATAACATGGTAACATGCATTGTTTATGTTTACAAAATTCATTTGACAATGTTTTTTATTCCAATGTGAATGTACTATGCACTGATGAACGAAAGATGAGTGATTGTAACTGCCGAATGTCAGACGGGCCTGCGTGCTCATTTTGTTACCCTTTGAAAATAAAGTCCGTTATTTCGTTCGTTTTCTTTGCACTTCTCTCTACATCTCTCTGTATCTCTCTCTGCACCTCTCTCTACACCTCTCTGTATCTCTCTCTGCACTTCTCTCTGCATCTCTCTGTATCTCTTTCTCTGCACTTCTCTCTACATCTCTCTCTGCACCTCTCTCTGAATCTCTCTGTATCTCTCACTCTGCACTTCTCTCTACTTCTCTCTCTGCACCTCTCTCTGCATCTCTCTGTATCTCACTCTGCACCTCTCTCTGCAGCTCTCTGTATCTCTCTCTGCACCTCTCTCTGCATCTCTCTGTATCTCACTCTGCACCTCTCTCTGCATCTCTCTGTATCTCACTCTGCACTTCTCTCTACATCTCTCTCTGCATCTCTCTGTATCTCACTCTGCACCTCTCTCTGCATCTCTCTGTATCTCACTCTGCACTTCTCTCTACATCTCTCTCTGCATCTCTCTGTATCTCACTCTGCACCTCTCTCTGCATCTCTCTGTATCTCACTCTGCACCTCTCTCTGCATCTCTCTGTATCTCACTCTGCACTTCTCTCTACATCTCTCTGTATCTCTCTCTGCACGTCTCTCTACATCTCTCTGTATCTCTCTCTGCACCTCTCTCTACATCTCTCTCTCTCTGCACTTCTCTCTCACTAACCTCTATGTATCTTTCTCTGCACGTCTCTCTACATCTCTCTGTATCTCTCTCTGTATCTCTCTCTACATCTCTCTCTCTCTCTCCGCACTTCTCTCTCACTAACCTCTATGTATCTCTCTCTGCACGTCTCTCTACATCTCTCTGTATCTCACTCTGCACATCTCTCTGCATCACTCTATACATATCTCTCTGTACCTTTTTCTGAATTTCTCTGTATCTCACTCTGCACCCCTATCTACACCTCCCTTTATCTCTCTGTGTGGGGGATGTGTGGTGGGTGGGAGATGTGTGTATGGGTGGGGAGATGGTGTATGTGGTGGTGTATGTGGGATGTTTGGGTTTGGGATGGATGGGTGGGGGAATGTATGTGCCTGGGGGTATGTGTGTGGTTGGGCGGCGGATGTGTGTGTGGGGGACACGCGGATGGATAGGGGATGTGTGTGTGGGTGGGGGGATTTGTCTCATAACATGGTAACATGCATTGTTTATGTTTACAAAATTCATTTGACAATGTTTTTTATTCCAATGTGAATGTACTATGCACTGATGAACGAAAGATGAGTGATTGTAACTGCCGAATGTCAGACGGGCCTGCGTGCTCAATTTGTTACCCTTTGAAAATAAAGTCCGTTATTTCGTTCGTTTTCTTTGCACTTCTCTCTACATCTCTCTGTATCTCTCTCTGCACCTCTCTCTACACCTCTCTGTATCTCTCTCTGCACTTCTCTCTGCATCTCTCTGTATCTCTTTCTCTGCACTTCTCTCTACATCTCTCTCTGCACCTCTCTCTGAATCTCTCTGTATCTCTCACTCTGCACTTCTCTGTACATCTCTCTCTGCACCTCTCTCTGCATCTCTCTGTATCTCACTCTGCACCTCTCTCTGCAGCTCTCTGTATCTCTCTCTGCACCTCTCTCTGCATCTCTCTGTATCTCACTCTGCACCTCTCTCTGCATCTCTCTGTATCTCACTCTGCACTTCTCTCTACATCTCTCTCTGCATCTCTCTGTATCTCACTCTGCACCTCTCTCTGCATCTCTCTGTATCTCACTCTGCACTTCTCTCTACATCTCTCTCTCTGCATCTCTCTGTATCTCACTCTGCACCTCTCTCTGCATCTCTCTGTATCTCACTCTGCACTTCTCTCTACATCTCTCTCTGCATCTCTCTGTATCTCACTCTGCACCTCTCTCTGCATCTCTCTGTATCTCACTCTACTCTTCTCTCTACATCTCTCTCTGCATCTCTCTGTGTCTAACTCTGCACCTCTCTCTGCATCTCTCTGTATCTCACTCTGCACTTCTCTCTACATCTCTCTGTATCTCTCTCTGCACGTCTCTCTACATCTCTCTGTATCTCTCTCTGCACGTCTCTCTACATCTCTCTGTATCTCTCTCTGCACCTCTCTCTACATCTCTCTGTATCTCTCTCTGCACGTCTCTCTACATCTCTCTGTATCTCTCTCTGCAGGTCTATCTACATCTCTCTGTATCTCTCTCTGCACTTCTCTCTACATCTCTCTGTATCGCTCTCTGCACGTCTCTCTACATCTCTCTGTATCTCTCTCTGCACTTCTCTCTACATCTCTCTGTATCTCTCTCTGCACGTTTCTCTACATCTCTCTGTATCTCTCTCTGCACTTCTCTCTCACTAACCTCTCTGTATCTCACTCTGCACTTCTCTCTACATCTCTCTGTATCTCTCTCTGCACTTCTCTCTACATCTCTCTGTATCTCTCTCTGCACGTCTCTCTACATCTCTATGTATCTCTTTCTGCACTTCTCTCTACATCTCTCTGTATCTCTCTCTGCACCTCTCTCTACATCTCTCTGTATCTCTCTCTGCACGTCTCTCTTCATCTCTCTGTATCTCTCTCTGCACGTCTCTCTACATCTCTCTGTATCTCTCTCTGCACTTCTCTCTACATCTCTCTGTATCTCTCTCTGCACTTCTCTCTACATCTCTCTGTATCTCTCTCTGCACTTCTCTCTACATCTCTCTGTATCTCTCTCTGCACGTCTCTCTACATCTCTCTGTATCTCTCTCTGCACTTCTTTCTACATCTCTCTGTATCTCTCTCTGCACCTCTCTCTACATATCTCTGTATCTCTCTCTGCACTTCTCTCTACATCTCTCTGTATGTCTCTCTGCACTTCTCTCTACATCTCTCTGTATCTCTCTGCACTTCTCTCTACATCTCTCTGTATCTCTCTCTGCACGTTTCTCTACACCTCTCTGTATCTCTCTCTGCACTTCTCTCTACATCTCTCTGTATCTCTCTCTGCACCTCTCTCTACATCTCTCTGTATCTCTCTCTGCACGTCTCTCTACATCTCTCTGTATCTCACTCTGCACTTCTCTCTACATCTCTCTGTATCTCTCTCTGCACGTCTCTCTACATCTCTCTGTATCTCTCTCTGCACGTCTCTCTACATCTCTCTGTATCTCTCTCTGCACCTCTCTCTACATCTCTCTCTCTCTGCACTTCTCTCTCACTAACCTCTCTGTATATCTCTCAGCACGTCTCTCTACATCTCTCTGTATCTCTCTCTGCACGTCTCTCTACATCTCTCTGTATCTCTCTCTGCACGTCTCTCTACATCTCTCTCTCTCTCTGCACTTCTCTCTCACTAACCTCTATGTATCTCTCTCTGCACTTCTCTCTACATCTCTCTGTATCTCTCTCTGCACGTCTCTCTACATCTCTCTGTATCTCTCTCTGCACGTCTCTCTACATCTCTCTGTATCTCTCTCTCTGCACCTCTCTCTACATCTCTCTCTCTGCACTTCTCTCTCACTAACCTCTATGTATCTCTCTCTGCACTTCTCTCTACATCTCTCTGTATCTCTCTCTGCACGTCTCTCTACATCTCTCTGTATCTCTCTCTGCACGTCTCTCTACATCTCTCTGTATCTCTCTCTGCACCTCTCTCTACATCTCTCTCTCCCTGCACTTCTCTCTCACTAACCTCTATGTATCTCTCTCTGCACTTCTCTCTACATCTCTCTGTATCTCTCTCTGCACGTCTCTCTACATCTCTCTGTATCTCTCTCTGCACCTCTCTCTACATCTCTCTCTCTCTGCACTTCTCTCTCACTAACCTCTATGTATCTTTCTCTGCACGTCTCTCTACATCTCTCTGTATCTCTCTCTGTATCTCTCTCTACATCTCTCTCTCTCTCTCTCCGCACTTCTCTCTCACTAACCTCTATGTATCTCTCTCTGCACGTCTCTCTACATCTCTCTGTATCTCACTCTGCACCCCTATCTACACCTCCCTTTATCTCTCTGTGTGGGGGATGTGTGGTGGGTGGGAGATGTGTGTATGGGTGGGGAGATGGTGTATGTGGTGGTGTATGTGGGATGTTTGGGTTTGGGATGGATGGGTGGGGGAATGTATGTGCCTGGGGGTATGTGTGTGGTTGGGCGGCGGATGTGTGTGTGGGGGACACGCGGATGGATAGGGGATGTGTGTGTGGGTGGGGGGATTTGTCTCATAACATGGTAACATGCATTGTTTATGTTTACAAAATTCATTTGACAATGTTTTTTATTCCAATGTGAATGTACTATGCACTGATGAACGAAAGATGAGTGATTGTAACTGCCGAATGTCAGACGGGCCTGCGTGCTCAATTTGTTACCCTTTGAAAATAAAGTCCGTTATTTCGTTCGTTTTCTTTGCACTTCTCTCTACATCTCTCTGTATCTCTCTCTGCACCTCTCTCTACACCTCTCTGTATCTCTCTCTGCACTTCTCTCTGCATCTCTCTGTATCTCTTTCTCTGCACTTCTCTCTACATCTCTCTCTGCACCTCTCTCTGAATCTCTCTGTATCTCTCACTCTGCACTTCTCTCTACATCTCTCTCTGCACCTCTCTCTGCATCTCTCTGTATCTCACTCTGCACCTCTCTCTGCAGCTCTCTGTATCTCTCTCTGCACCTCTCTCTGCATCTCTCTGTATCTCACTCTGCACCTCTCTCTGCATCTCTCTGTATCTCACTCTGCACTTCTCTCTACATCTCTCTCTGCATCTCTCTGTATCTCACTCTGCACCTCTCTCTGCATCTCTCTGTATCTCACTCTGCACTTCTCTCTACATCTCTCTCTCTGCATCTCTCTGTATCTCACTCTGCACCTCTCTCTGCATCTCTCTGTATCTCACTCTGCACTTCTCTCTACATCTCTCTCTGCATCTCTCTGTATCTCACTCTGCACCTCTCTCTGCATCTCTCTGTATCTCACTCTACTCTTCTCTCTACATCTCTCTCTGCATCTCTCTGTATCTAACTCTGCACCTCTCTCTGCATCTCTCTGTATCTCACTCTGCACTTCTCTCTACATCTCTCTGTATCTCTCTCTGCACGTCTCTCTACATCTCTCTGTATCTCTCTCTGCACGTCTCTCTACATCTCTCTGTATCTCTCTCTGCACCTCTCTCTACATCTCTCTGTATCTCTCTCTGCACGTCTCTCTACATCTCTCTGTATCTCTCTCTGCACGTCTATCTACATCTCTCTGTATCTCTCTCTGCACTTCTCTCTACATCTCTCTGTATCGCTCTCTGCACGTCTCTCTACATCTCTCTGTATCTCTCTCTGCACTTCTCTCTACATCTCTCTGTATCTCTCTCTGCACGTTTCTCTACATCTCTCTGTATCTCTCTCTGCACTTCTCTCTCACTAACCTCTCTGTATCTCACTCTGCACTTCTCTCTACATCTCTCTGTATCTCTCTCTGCACTTCTCTCTACATCTCTCTGTATCTCTCTCTGCACGTCTCTCTACATCTCTATGTATCTCTTTCTGCACTTCTCTCTACATCTCTCTGTATCTCTCTCTGCACCTCTCTCTACATCTCTCTGTATCTCTCTCTGCACGTCTCTCTTCATCTCTCTGTATCTCTCTCTGCACGTCTCTCTACATCTCTCTGTATCTCTCTCTGCACTTCTCTCTACATCTCTCTGTATCTCTCTCTGCACTTCTCTCTACATCTCTCTGTATCTCTCTCTGCACTTCTCTCTACATCTCTCTGTATCTCTCTCTGCACGTCTCTCTACATCTCTCTGTATCTCTCTCTGCACTTCTTTCTACATCTCTCTGTATCTCTCTCTGCACCTCTCTCTACATATCTCTGTATCTCTCTCTGCACTTCTCTCTACATCTCTCTGTATGTCTCTCTGCACTTCTCTCTACATCTCTCTGTATCTCTCTGCACTTCTCTCTACATCTCTCTGTATCTCTCTCTGCACGTTTCTCTACACCTCTCTGTATCTCTCTCTGCACTTCTCTCTACATCTCTCTGTATCTCTCTCTGCACCTCTCTCTACATCTCTCTGTATCTCTCTCTGCACGTCTCTCTACATCTCTCTGTATCTCACTCTGCACTTCTCTCTACATCTCTCTGTATCTCTCTCTGCACGTCTCTCTACATCTCTCTGTATCTCTCTCTGCACGTCTCTCTACATCTCTCTGTATCTCTCTCTGCACCTCTCTCTAAATCTCTCTCTCTGCACTTCTCTCTCACTAACCTCTCTGTATCTCTCTCAGCACGTCTCTCTACATCTCTCTGTATCTCTCTCTGCACGTCTCTCTACATCTCTCTGTATCTCTCTCTGCACGTCTCTCTACATCTCTCTCTCTCTCTGCACTTCTCTCTCACTAACCTCTATGTATCTCTCTCTGCACTTCTCTCTACATCTCTCTGTATCTCTCTCTGCACGTCTCTCTACATCTCTCTGTATCTCTCTCTGCACGTCTCTCTACATCTCTCTGCATCTCTCTCTCTGCACCTCTCTCTACATCTCTCTCTCTGCACTTCTCTCTCACTAACCTCTATGTATCTCTCTCTGCACTTCTCTCTACATCTCTCTGTATCTCTCTCTGCACGTCTCTCTACATCTCTCTGTATCTCTCTCTGCACGTCTCTCTACATCTCTCTGTATCTCTCTCTGCACCTCTCTCTACATCTCTCTCTCCCTGCACTTCTCTCTCACTAACCTCTATGTATCTCTCTCTGCACTTCTCTCTACATCTCTCTGTATCTCTCTCTGCACGTCTCTCTACATATCTCTGTATCTCTCTCTGCACGTCTCTCTACATCTCTCTGTATCTCTCTCTGCACTTCTCTCTACATCTCTCTGTATCTCTCTCTGCACGTCTCTCTACATCTCTCTGTATCTCTCTCTGCACTTCTCTCTATATCTCTCTGTATCTCTCTCTGCACGTCTCTCTACATCTCTCTGTATCTCTCTCTGCACGTCTCTCTACATCTCTCTGTATCTCTCTCTGCACCTCTCTCTACATCTCTCTCTCTGCACTTCTCTCTCACTAACCTCTATGTATATCTCTCTGCACGTCTCTCTACATCTCTCTGTATCTCTCTCTGTATCTCTCTCTACATCTCTCTCTCTCTCTCCGCACTTCTCTCTCACTAACCTCTATGTATCTCTCTCTGCACGTCTCTCTACATCTCTCTGTATCTCACTCTGCACATCTCTCTGCATCACTCTATACATATCTCTCTGTACATTTCTCTGAATTTCTCTGTATCTCACTCTGCACCCCCTATCTACACCTCCCTTTATCTCTCTGTGTGGGGGATGTGTGGTGGGTGGGAGATGTGTGTATGGGTGGGGAGATGGTGTATGTGGTGGTGTATGTGGGATGTTTGGGTTGGGGATGGATGGGTTGGGGAATTTATGTGCCTGGGGGTATGTGTGTGGTTGGGCGGCGGATGTGTGTGTGGGGGACACGCGGATGGATAGGGGATGTGTGTGTGGGTGGGGGGATTTGTCTCATAACATGGTAACATGCATTGTTTATGTTTACAACATTCATTTGACAATGTTTTTTATTCCAATGTGAATGTACTATGCACTGATGAACGAAAGATGAGTGATTGTAACTGCCGAATGTCAGACGGGCCTGCGTGCTCAATTTGTTACCCTTTGAAAATAAAGTCCGTTATTTCGTTCGTTTTCTTTGCACTTCTCTCTACATCTCTCTGTATCTCTCTCTCTGCACCTCTCTCTACACCTCTCTGTATCTCTCTCTGCTTTTCTCTCCGCATCTCTCTGTATCTCTTTCTCTGCACTTCACTCTACATCTCTCTCTGCATCTCTCTGTATCTCACTCTGCACCTCTCTCTGCATCTCTCTGTATCTCACTCTGCACTTCTCTCTACATCTCTCTCTGCATCTCTCTGTATCTCTCACTCTGCACTTCTCTCTACATCTCTCTGTATCTCACTCTGCACTTCTCTCTACATCTCTCTCTGCACCTTTCTCTGCATCTCTCTGTATCTCACTCTGCACTTCTCTCTGCATCTATCTGCATCTCTTTCTCTGCACTTCTCTCTAAATCTCTCTCTGCACCTCTCTGTGCATCTCTCTGTATCTCACTCTGCACTTCTCTCTACATCTCTCTCTCTGCATCTCTCTGTATCTCACTCTGCACCTCTCTCTGCATCTCTCTGTATCTCACTCTGCACCTCTCTCTGCATCTCTCTGTATCTCACTCTGCACTTCTCTCTACATCTCTCTCTCTCTCTGCATCTCTCTGTATCTCTCACTCTGCACTTCTCTCTACATCTCTCTGTATCTCACTCTGCACTTCTCTCTACATCTCTCTCTGCACCTCTCTCTGCATCTCTCTGTATCTCACTCTGCACTTCTCTCTGCATCTGTCTGTATCTCTTTCTCTGCACTTCTCTCTAAATCTCTCTCTGCACCTCTCTGTGCATCTCTCTGTATCTCTCTCTGCACTTCTCTCTACATCTCTCTCTGCACCTCTCTCTACATCTCTCTGCACTTCTATCTACATCTCTCTGTATCTTTCTCTGCACTTCTCTCTACATCTCTCTGTATCTCTCTGCACTTCTCTCTACATCTCTCTGTATCTCTCTCTGCACGTTTCTCTACACCTCTCTGTATCTCTCTCTGCACTTCTCTCTACATCTCTCTGTATCTCTCTCTGCACCTCTCTCTACATCTCTCTGTAACTCTCTCTGCACGTCTCTCTACATCTCTCTGTATCTCACTCTGCACTTCTCTCTACATCTCTCTGTATCTCTCTCTGCACATCTCTCTACATCTCTCTGTATCTCTCTCTGCACCTCTCTCTACATCTCTCTCTCTGCACTTCTCTCTCACTAACCTCTATGTATCTCTCTCTGCACGTCTCTCTACATCTCTCTGTATCTCTCTCTGCACGTCTCTCTACATCTCTCTGTATCTCTCTCTGCACGTCTCTCTACATCTCTCTCTCTCTCTCTGCACTTCTCTCTCACTAACCTCTATGTATCTCTCTCTGCACTTCTCTCTACATCTCTCTGTATCTCTCTCTCTGCACGTCTCTCTACATCTCTCTGTATCTCTCTCTGCACGTCTCTCTACATCTCTCTGTATCTCTCTCTGCACCTCTCTCTACATCTCTCTCTCTGCACTTCTCTCTCACTAACCTCTATGTATCTCTCTCTGCACTTCTCTCTACATCTCTCTGTATCTCTCTCTGCACGTCTCTCTACATATCTCTGTATCTCTCTCTGCACGTCTCTCTACATCTCTCTGTATCTCTCTCTGCACTTCTCTCTACATCTCTCTGTATCTCTCTCTGCACGTCTCTCTACATCTCTCTGTATCTCTCTCTGCACGTCTCTCTACATCTCTCTGTATCTCTCTCTGCACTTCTCTCTACATCTCTCTGTATCTCTCTCTGCACGTCTCTCTACATCTCTCTGTATCTCTCTCTGCACGTCTCTCTACATCTCTCTGTATCTCTCTCTGCACCTCTCTCTACATCTCTCTCTCTGCACTTCTCTCTCACTAACCTCTATGTATCTCTCTCTGCACGTCTCTCTACATCTCTCTGTATCTCTCTCTGTATCTCTCTCTACATCTCTCTCTCTCCGCACTTCTCTCTCACTAACCTCTATGTATCTCTCTCTGCACGTCTCTCTACATCTCTCTGTATCTCACTCTGCACATCTCTCTGCATCACTCTATACATATCTCTCTGTACATTTCTCTGAATTTCTCTGTATCTCACTCTGCACCCCCTATCTACACCTCCCTTTATCTCTCTGTGTGGGGGATGTGTGGTGGGTGGGAGATGTGTGTATGGGTGGGGAGATGGTGTATGTGGTGGTGTATGTGGGATGTTTGGGTTGGGGATGGATGGGTGGGGGAATGTATGTGCCTGGGGGTATGTGTGTGGTTGGGCGGCGGATGTGTGTGTGGGGGACACGCGGATGGATAGGGGATGTGTGTGTGTGTGGGTGGGGGGATTTGTCTCATAACATGGTAACATGCATTGTTTATGTTTACAACATTCATTTGACAATGTATTTTATTCCAATGTGAATGTACTATGCACTGATGAACAAAAGATGAGTGATTGTAACTGCCGAATGTCAGACGGGCCTGCGTGCTCAATTTGTTACCCTTTGAAAATAAAGTCCGTTATTTCGTTCGTTTTCTTTGCACTTCTCTCTACATCTCTCTGTATCTCTCTCTCTGCACCTCTCTCTACACCTCTCTGTATCTCTCTCTGCTTTTCTCTCCGCATCTCTCTGTATCTCTTTCTCTGCACTTCACTCTACATCTCTCTCTGCATCTCTCTGTATCTCACTCTGCACCTCTCTCTGCATCTCGCTGTATCTCACTCTGCACTTCTCTCTACATCTCTCTGTATCTCTCTGCACTTCTCTCTACATCTCTCTGTATCTCTCTCTGCACGTTTCTCTACACCTCTCTGCATCTCTCTCTGCACTTCTCTCTACATCTCTCTGTATCTCTCTCTGCACCTCTCTCTACATCTCTCTGTATCTCTCTCTGCACGTCTCTCTACATCTCTCTGTATCTCACTCTGCACTTCTCTCTACATCTCTCTGTATCTCTCTCTGCACGTCTATCTACATCTCTCTGTATCTCTCTCTGCACGTCTCTCTACATCTCTCTGTATCTCTCTCTGCACCTCTCTCTACATCTCTCTCTCTCTCTGCACTTCTCTCTCACTAACCTCTATGTATCTCTCTCTGCACGTCTCTCTACATCTCTCTGTATCTCTCTCTGCACGTCTCTCTACATCTCTCTGTATCTCTCTCTGCACGTCTCTCTACATCTCTCTCTCTCTCTGCACTTCTCTCTCACTAACCTCTATGTATCTCTCTCTGCACTTCTCTCTACATCTCTCTGTATCTCTCTCTGCACGTCTCTCTACATCTCTCTGTATCTCTCTCTGCACGTCTCTCTACATCTCTCTGTATCTCTCTCTCTGCACCTCTCTCTACATCTCTCTCTCTGCACTTCTCTCTCACTAACCTCTATGTATCTCTCTCTGCACTTCTCTCTACATCTCTCTGTATCTCTCTCTGCACGTCTCTCTACATCTCTCTGTATCTCTCTCTGCACGTCTCTCTACATCTCTCTGTATCTCTCTCTGCACCTCTCTCTACATCTCTCTCTCCCTGCACTTCTCTCTCACTAACCTCTATGTATCTCTCTCTGCACTTCTCTCTACATCTCTCTGTATCTCTCTCTGCACGTCTCTCTACATCTCTCTGTATCTCTCTCTGCACTTCTCTCTATATCTCTCTGTATCTCTCTCTGCACGTCTCTCTACATCTCTCTGTATCTCTCTCTGCACGTCTCTCTACATCTCTCTGTATCTCTCTCTGCACCTCTCTCTACATCTCTCTCTCTCTGCACTTCTCTCTCACTAACCTCTATGTATATCTCTCTGCACGTCTCTCTACATCTCTCTGTATCTCTCTCTGTATCTCTCTCTACATCTCTCTCTCTCTCCGCACTTCTCTCTCACTAACCTCTATGTATCTCTCTCTGCACGTCTCTCTACATCTCTCTGTATCTCACTCTGCACATCTCTCTGCATCACTCTATACATATCTCTCTGTACATTTCTCTGAATTTCTCTGTATCTCACTCTGCACCCCCTATCTACACCTCCCTTTATCTCTCTGTGTGGGGGATGTGTGGTGGGTGGGAGATGTGTGTATGGGTGGGGAGATGGTGTATGTGGTGGTGTATGTGGGATGTTTGGGTTGGGGATGGATGGGTTGGGGAATGTATGTGCCTGGGGGTATGTGTGTGGTTGGGCGGCGGATGTGTGTGTGGGGGACACGCGGATGGATAGGGGATGTGTGGGTGGGTGGGGGGATTTGTCTCATAACATGGTAACATGCATTGTTTATGTTTACAACATTCATTTGACAATGTTTTTTATTCCAATGTGAATGTACTATGCACTGATGAACGAAAGATGAGTGATTGTAACTGCCGAATGTCAGACGGGCCTGCGTGCTCAATTTGTTACCCTTTGAAAATAAAGTCCGTTATTTCGTTCGTTTTCTTTGCACTTCTCTCTACATCTCTCTGTATCTCTCTCTCTGCACCTCTCTCTACACCTCTCTGTATCTCTCTCTGCTTTTCTCTCCGCATCTCTCTGTATCTCTTTCTCTGCACTTCACTCTACATCTCTCTCTGCATCTCTCTGTATCTCACTCTGCACCTCTCTCTGCATCTCTCTGTATCTCACTCTGCACTTCTCTCTACATCTCTCTCTGCATCTCTCTGTATCTCTCACTCTGCACTTCTCTCTACATCTCTCTGTATCTCACTCTGCACTTCTCTCTACATCTCTCTCTGCACCTTTCTCTGCATCTCTCTGTATCTCACTCTGCACTTCTCTCTGCATCTATCTGCATCTCTTTCTCTGCACTTCTCTCTAAATCTCTCTCTGCACCTCTCTGTGCATCTCTCTGTATCTCACTCTGCACTTCTCTCTACATCTCTCTCTGCATCTCTCTGTATCTCACTCTGCACCTCTCTCTGCATCTCTCTGTATCTCACTCTGCACCTCTCTCTGCATCTCTCTGTATCTCACTCTGCACTTCTCTCTACATCTCTCTCTCTCTCTGCATCTCTCTGTATCTCTCACTCTGCACTTCTCTCTACATCTCTCTGTATCTCACTCTGCACTTCTCTCTACATCTCTCTCTGCACCTCTCTCTGCATCTCTCTGTATCTCACTCTGCACTTCTCTCTGCATCTGTCTGTATCTCTTTCTCTGCACTTCTCTCTAAATCTCTCTCTGCACCTCTCTGTGCATCTCTCTGTATCTCTCTCTGCACTTCTCTCTACATCTCTCTCTGCACCTCTCTCTACATCTCTCTGTATCTCTCTCTGCACTTCTATCTACATCTCTCTGTATCTTTCTCTGCACTTCTCTCTACATCTCTCTGTATCTCTCTGCACTTCTCTCTACATCTCTCTGTATCTCTCTCTGCACGTTTCTCTACACCTCTCTGTATCTCTCTCTGCACTTCTCTCTACATCTCTCTGTATCTCTCTCTGCACCTCTCTCTACATCTCTCTGTAACTCTCTCTGCACGTCTCTCTACATCTCTCTGTATCTCACTCTGCACTTCTCTCTACATCTCTCTGTATCTCTCTCTGCACATCTCTCTACATCTCTCTGTATCTCTCTCTGCACCTCTCTCTACATCTCTCTCTCTGCACTTCTCTCTCACTAACCTCTATGTATCTCTCTCTGCACGTCTCTCTACATCTCTCTGTATCTCTCTCTGCACGTCTCTCTACATCTCTCTGTATCTCTCTCTGCACGTCTCTCTACATCTCTCTCTCTCTGCACTTCTCTCTCACTAACCTCTATGTATCTCTCTCTGCACTTCTCTCTACATCTCTCTGTATCTCTCTCTCTGCACGTCTCTCTACATCTCTCTGTATCTCTCTCTGCACGTCTCTCTACATCTCTCTGTATCTCTCTCTGCACCTCTCTCTACATCTCTCTCTCTGCACTTCTCTCTCACTAACCTCTATGTATCTCTCTCTGCACTTCTCTCTACATCTCTCTGTATCTCTCTCTGCACGTCTCTCTACATATCTCTGTATCTCTCTCTGCACGTCTCTCTACATCTCTCTGTATCTCTCTCTGCACTTCTCTCTACATCTCTCTGTATCTCTCTCTGCACGTCTCTCTACATCTCTCTGTATCTCTCTCTGCACGTCTCTCTACATCTCTCTGTATCTCTCTCTGCACTTCTCTCTACATCTCTCTGTATCTCTCTCTGCACGTCTCTCTACATCTCTCTGTATCTCTCTCTGCACGTCTCTCTACATCTCTCTGTATCTCTCTCTGCACCTCTCTCTACATCTCTCTCTCTGCACTTCTCTCTCACTAACCTCTATGTATCTCTCTCTGCACGTCTCTCTACATCTCTCTGTATCTCTCTCTGTATCTCTCTCTACATCTCTCTCTCTCCGCACTTCTCTCTCACTAACCTCTATGTATCTCTCTCTGCACGTCTCTCTACATCTCTCTGTATCTCACTCTGCACATCTCTCTGCATCACTCTATACATATCTCTCTGTACATTTCTCTGAATTTCTCTGTATCTCACTCTGCACCCCCTATCTACACCTCCCTTTATCTCTCTGTGTGGGGGATGTGTGGTGGGTGGGAGATGTGTGTATGGGTGGGGAGATGGTGTATGTGGTGGTGTATGTGGGATGTTTGGGTTGGGGATGGATGGGTGGGGGAATGTATGTGCCTGGGGGTATGTGTGTGGTTGGGCGGCGGATGTGTGTGTGGGGGACACGCGGATGGATAGGGGATGTGTGTGTGTGGGTGGGGGGATTTGTCTCATAACATGGTAACATGCATTGTTTATGTTTACAACATTCATTTGACAATGTATTTTATTCCAATGTGAATGTACTATGCACTGATGAACGAAAGATGAGTGATTGTAACTGCCGAATGTCAGACGGGCCTGCGTGCTCAATTTGTTACCCTTTGAAAATAAAGTCCGTTATTTCGTTCGTTTTCTTTGCACTTCTCTCTACATCTCTCTGTATGTCTCTCTGCACCTCTCTCTACACCTCTCTGTATCTCTTTCTGCACTTCTCTCTGCATCTCTCTGTATCTCTTTCTCTGCACTTCTCTCTACATCTCTCTCTGCACCTCTCTCTGAATCTCTCTGTATCTCTCACTCTGCACTTCTCTCTACATCTCTCTCTGCACCTCTCTCTGCATCTCTCTGTATCTCACTCTGCACCTCTCTCTGCATCTCTCTGTATCTCTCTCTGCACCTCTCTCTGCATCTCTCTGTATCTCACTCTGCACCTCTCTCTACATCTCTCTGTATCTCACTCTGCACTTCTCTCTACATCTCTCTCTGCATCTCTCTGTATCTCACTCTGCACCTCTCTCTGCATCTCTCTGTATCTCACTCTGCACTTCTCTCTACATCTCTCTCTGCATCTCTCTGTATCTCACTCTGCACCTCTCTCTGCATCTCTCTGTATCTCACTCTGCACCTCTCTCTGCATCTCTCTGTATCTCACTCTGCACTTCTCTCTACATCTCTCTCTCTCTGCATCTCTCTGTATCTCACTCTGCACCTCTCTCTGCATCTTTCTGTATCTCACTCTGCACTTCTCTCTACATCTCTCTCTGCATCTCTCTGTATCTCACTCTGCACCTCTCTCTCTGCATCTCTCTGTATCTCACTCTGCACTTCTCTCTACATCTCTCTCTGCATCTCTCTGTATCTCTCACTCTGCACTTCTCTCTACATCTCTCTGTATCTCACTCTGCACTTCTCTCTACATCTCTCTCTGCACCTTTCTCTGCATCTCTCTGTATCTCACTCTGCACTTCTCTCTGTATCTATCTGCATCTCTTTCTCTGCACTTCTCTCTAAATCTCTCTCTGCACCTCTCTGTGCATCTCTCTGTATCTCTCTCTCTGCACCTCTCTCTACATCTCTCTCTCTGCACTTCTCTCTCACTAACCTCTATGTATCTCTCTCTGCACTTCTCTCTACATCTCTCTGTATCTCTCTCTGCACGTCTCTCTACATCTCTCTGTATCTCTCTCTGCACGTCTCTCTACATCTCTCTGTATCTCTCTCTGCACCTCTCTCTACATCTCTCTCTCCCTGCACTTCTCTCTCACTAACCTCTATGTATCTCTCTCTGCACTTCTCTCTACATCTCTCTGTATCTCTCTCTGCACGTCTCTCTACATATCTCTGTATCTCTCTCTGCACGTCTCTCTACATCTCTCTGTATCTCTCTCTGCACTTCTCTCTACATCTCTCTGTATCTCTCTCTGCACGTCTCTCTACATCTCTCTGTATCTCTCTCTGCACTTCTCTCTATATCTCTCTGTATCTCTCTCTGCACGTCTCTCTACATCTCTCTGTATCTCTCTCTGCACGTCTCTCTACATCTCTCTGTATCTCTCTCTGCACCTCTCTCTACATCTCTCTCTCTCTGCACTTCTCTCTCACTAACCTCTATGTATATCTCTCTGCACGTCTCTCTACATCTCTCTGTATCTCTCTCTGTATCTCTCTCTACATCTCTCTCTCTCTCTCTCCGCACTTCTCTCTCACTAACCTCTATGTATCTCTCTCTGCACGTCTCTCTACATCTCTCTGTATCTCACTCTGCACATCTCTCTGCATCACTCTATACATATCTCTCTGTACATTTCTCTGAATTTCTCTGTATCTCACTCTGCACCCCCTATCTACACCTCCCTTTATCTCTCTGTGTGGGGGATGTGTGGTGGGTGGGAGATGTGTGTATGGGTGGGGAGATGGTGTATGTGGTGGTGTATGTGGGATGTTTGGGTTGGGGATGGATGGGTTGGGGAATTTATGTGCCTGGGGGTATGTGTGTGGTTGGGCGGCGGATGTGTGTGTGGGGGACACGCGGATGGATAGGGGATGTGTGTGTGGGTGGGGGGATTTGTCTCATAACATGGTAACATGCATTGTTTATGTTTACAACATTCATTTGACAATGTTTTTTATTCCAATGTGAATGTACTATGCACTGATGAACGAAAGATGAGTGATTGTAACTGCCGAATGTCAGACGGGCCTGCGTGCTCAATTTGTTACCCTTTGAAAATAAAGTCCGTTATTTCGTTCGTTTTCTTTGCACTTCTCTCTACATCTCTCTGTATCTCTCTCTCTGCACCTCTCTCTACACCTCTCTGTATCTCTCTCTGCTTTTCTCTCCACATCTCTCTGTATCTCTTTCTCTGCACTTCACTCTACATCTCTCTCTGCATCTCTCTGTATCTCACTCTGCACCTCTCTCTGCATCTCTCTGTATCTCACTCTGCACTTCTCTCTACATCTCTCTCTGCATCTCTCTGTATCTCTCACTCTGCACTTCTCTCTACATCTCTCTGTATCTCACTCTGCACTTCTCTCTACATCTCTCTCTGCACCTTTCTCTGCATCTCTCTGTATCTCACTCTGCACTTCTCTCTGCATCTATCTGCATCTCTTTCTCTGCACTTCTCTCTAAATCTCTCTCTGCACCTCTCTGTGCATCTCTCTGTATCTCACTCTGCACTTCTCTCTACATCTCTCTCTGCATCTCTCTGTATCTCACTCTGCACCTCTCTCTGCATCTCTCTGTATCTCACTCTGCACCTCTCTCTGCATCTCTCTGTATCTCACTCTGCACTTCTCTCTACATCTCTCTCTCTCTCTGCATCTCTCTGTATCTCTCACTCTGCACTTCTCTCTACATCTCTCTGTATCTCACTCTGCACTTCTCTCTACATCTCTCTCTGCACCTCTCTCTGCATCTCTCTGTATCTCACTCTGCACTTCTCTCTGCATCTGTCTGTATCTCTTTCCCTGCACTTCTCTCTAAATCTCTCTCTGCACCTCTCTGTGCATCTCTCTGTATCTCTCTCTGCACTTCTCTCTACATCTCTCTCTGCACCTCTCTCTACATCTCTCTGTATCTCTCTCTGCACTTCTATCTACATCTCTCTGTATCTTTCTCTGCACTTCTCTCTACATCTCTCTGTATCTCTCTGCACTTCTCTCTACATCTCTCTGTATCTCTCTCTGCACGTTTCTCTACACCTCTCTGTATCTCTCTCTGCACTTCTCTCTACATCTCTCTGTATCTCTCTCTGCACTTCTCTCTACATCTCTCTGTAACTCTCTCTGCACGTCTCTCTACATCTCTCTGTATCTCACTCTGCACTTCTCTCTACATCTCTCTGTATCTCTCTCTGCACATCTCTCTACATCTCTCTGTATCTCTCTCTGCACCTCTCTCTACATCTCTCTCTCTGCACTTCTCTCTCACTAACCTCTATGTATCTCTCTCTGCACGTCTCTCTACATCTCTCTGTATCTCTCTCTGCACGTCTCTCTACATCTCTCTGTATCTCTCTCTGCACGTCTCTCTACATCTCTCTCTCTCTGCACTTCTCTCTCACTAACCTCTATGTATCTCTCTCTGCACTTCTCTCTACATCTCTCTGTATCTCTCTCTCTGCACGTCTCTCTACATCTCTCTGTATCTCTCTCTGCACGTCTCTCTACATCTCTCTGTATCTCTCTCTGCACCTCTCTCTACATCTCTCTCTCTGCACTTCTCTCTCACTAACCTCTATGTATCTCTCTCTGCACTTCTCTCTACATCTCTCTGTATCTCTTTCTGCACGTCTCTCTACATATCTCTGTATCTCTCTCTGCACGTCTCTCTACATCTCTCTGTATCTCTCTCTGCACTTCTCTCTACATCTCTCTGTATCTCTCTCTGCACGTCTCTCTACATCTCTCTGTATCTCTCTCTGCACGTCTCTCTACATCTCTCTGTATCTCTCTCTGCACTTCTCTCTACATCTCTCTGTATCTCTCTCTGCACGTCTCTCTACATCTCTCTGTATCTCTCTCTGCACGTCTCTCTACATCTCTCTGTATCTCTCTCTGCACCTCTCTCTACATCTCTCTCTCTGCACTTCTCTCTCACTAACCTCTATGTATCTCTCTCTGCACGTCTCTCTACATCTCTCTGTATCTCTCTCTGTATCTCTCTCTACATCTCTCTCTCTCCGCACTTCTCTCTCACTAACCTCTATGTATCTCTCTCTGCACGTCTCTCTACATCTCTCTGTATCTCACTCTGCACATCTCTCTGCATCACTCTATACATATCTCTCTGTACATTTCTCTGAATTTCTCTGTATCTCACTCTGCACCCCCTATCTACACCTCCCTTTATCTCTCTGTGTGGGGGATGTGTGGTGGGTGGGAGATGTGTGTATGGGTGGGGAGATGGTGTATGTGGTGGTGTATGTGGGATGTTTGGGTTGGGGATGGATGGGTGGGGGAATGTATGTGCCTGGGGGTATGTGTGTGGTTGGGCGGCGGATGTGTGTGTGGGGGACACGCGGATGGATAGGGGATGTGTGTGTGTGGGTGGGGGGATTTGTCTCATAACATGGTAACATGCATTGTTTATGTTTACAACATTCATTTGACAATGTATTTTATTCCAATGTGAATGTACTATGCACTGATGAACGAAAGATGAGTGATTGTAACTGCCGAATGTCAGACGGGCCTGCGTGCTCAATTTGTTACCCTTTGAAAATAAAGTCCGTTATTTCGTTCGTTTTCTTTGCACTTCTCTCTACATCTCTCTGTATGTCTCTCTGCACCTCTCTCTACACCTCTCTGTATCTCTCTCTGCACTTCTCTCTGCATCTCTCTGTATCTCTTTCTCTGCACTTCTCTCTACATCTCTCTCTGCACCTCTCTCTGAATCTCTCACTCTGCACTTCTCTCTACATCTCTCTCTGCACCTCTCTCTGCATCTCTCTGTATCTCACTCTGCACCTCTCTCTGCATCTCTCTGTATCTCTCTCTGCACCTCTCTCTGCATCTCTCTGTATCTCACTCTGCACCTCTCTCTACATCTCTCTGTATCTCACTCTGCACTTCTCTCTACATCTCTCTCTGCATCTCTCTGTATCTCACTCTGCACCTCTCTCTGCATCTCTCTGTATCTCACTCTGCACTTCTCTCTACATCTCTCTCTGCATCTCTCTGTATCTCACTCTGCACCTCTCTCTGCATCTCTCTGTATCTCACTCTGCACCTCTCTCTGCATCTCTCTGTATCTCACTCTGCACTTCTCTCTACATCTCTCTCTCTCTCTGCATCTCTCTGTATCTCACTCTGCACCTCTCTCTGCATCTTTCTGTATCTCACTCTGCACTTCTCTCTACATCTCTCTCTGCATCTCTCTGTATCTCACTCTGCACCTCTCTCTCTGCATCTCTCTGTATCTCACTCTGCACTTCTCTCTACATCTCTCTCTGCATCTCTCTGTATCTCTCACTCTGCACTTCTCTCTACATCTCTCTGTATCTCACTCTGCACTTCTCTCTACATCTCTCTCTGCACCTCTCTCTGCATCTCTCTGTATCTCACTCTGCACTTCTCTCTGCATCTATCTGTATCTCTTTCTCTGCACTTCTCTCTAAATCTCTCTCTGCACCTCTCTGTGCATCTCTCTGTATCTCTCTCTGCACTTCTCTCTACATCTCTCTCTGCACCTCTCTCTGCATCTCTCTGTATCTCACTCTGCACTTCTCTCTGCATCTCTCTGTATCTGTTTCTCTGCACTTCTCTCTACATCTCTCTCTTTCTGCACCTCTCTCTGCATCTCTATGTATCTCTCTCTCTCTGCACTTTTATCTAATCTCTCTGCATTTCTCTCAGCATTTCTCTCTACATCTCACTCCGCAGTTCTCTCTACATCTCTCTGCGCACCTCTCTCTGCGCCTCTCTGCATTTCTCTCTGTATCTCTCTCTGCACTTCTCTGAATATGTGCACCTCTCTCTGCATCTATCTCTATATCGCTCTGCACCTCTCTGCATATCTATCTTTCTGTATCTCTCTCTACATGTCTCTCTCTGCATCTATCTGTGTATCTCTCTCTGCACCTCTCTCTGCATCTTTATCTTTCAGCGCCTCTCTCTCTCTCTCTCTCTCTCTCTCTCTGTATTTGTTTTACCTTTCTCTCTTAGTTTAGTTTAGTCGTCTAAACTAAACTAAGAGAGAAAGGTAAGACAAATACAGAGAGAGAGAGAGAGAGAGAGAGAGAGAGAGAGATTCAGCTCTCTCACTCTCTGAATCTCTCTTTCTGTCTCTCTCTCACTCTCTGTCTCTCTCTCTCTTTTTGTATATGTCTCCACTTACTTTCTCACAGTCTCTGACTCGCTACATCTCTCTCTCTCTCTCTCTCTCTCTCTCTCTCTCTCTCTCTCTCTCTCTGTATCTATATCTCCTTCCTCACTCTCCCTGTCTCTCTCTTCTGCATCTTTCTGGATCTCTCGCTCTCTCTCTCTCTGTCTCTCTCTCTCTCTTTCTCTCTCTCTCTCTCTCCTCTCTCTCTCTCTCTCTCTCTCTCTCTCTCTCTCTCTAATCGGGTATTCTCATTTTTCTAACCTCAGCGTGTCAGGAATCGGGTACAGGAATCAATGGATAGTATAAGAATCAGTGGAGGATACAGGTATCAGTGGATGTTGGAGGAATCAGTGGAGGCTGGAGGAATCAATGGAGGGTACAAGAATCAGTGGATGGTACATGAATCAGTGGAGGATACAGGAATCAGTGGAGGGTACAGGAATCAGTGGAGGATACAGAAATCAGCGGATGGTACAGGATAAGTGGAGGGTACAGTAATCAGTGGAGGCTGGAGTAATCGGTGGAGGGTACAAGAATTAGGGGAGGATACAGGAATCAGTGGAGGGTACAGGAATCAGTGGAGGATACAGAAATCAGCGGATGGTACAGGAATAAGTGGAGGGTACAGTAATCAGTGGAGGCTGGAGTAATCGGTGGAGGGTACAAGAATTAGGGGAGAGTGGAGGACCCAAACCGTAAAACACGTCTGTTTCTGGCCATTGTCTGACCTTGATGTACTCCACAAACCTGACCTTTATTGACTTGGTTCTGACATTTGTGGAAGGTCACGACAGCGGAAATGACCTTTGGCTGAAACGTTTATATACATCATCATCATGCGCCATGCCGATAAGCGCGGGCGGTCATGTTTTGCCATTTCACTCGATCACCAGAGTCGTGGATCAGCTCTGTGTTCCTGTCTCGACCATGATATACACACATGCACATATAATTACATGGCAAAGCCGATAAACGTGGGCGGTCCTGGTTCGATATCTTACCCATCACCAGTCTTGCATCAGGTCTGTGTTCGTGTCTCCATTATGCCATGTTGTCAAGCTATCCAGGTATGTGTCTCCCAGATCTCCACTTCTTCTGTTCCCTACACGTTTGTCAGTTGTCACTCAGTTTTCAAGCTTATTTCTCCCCACAATGTGTCTTATACGCCCTGACCTTCTAAGTTTCATTTCAAAATAAAGTTGATTTGATTTGATTTGATTTGACTTCACTGATTAATGTTGGATTTTCATGTTTTGTTTTTTGTTTTTAAGATCTGCCCCTTTGACTTGTCTGTCTGCCCGTCCATGATATTCTTGTCTGCCCGTCCACGGTATTCTTGTCTGTCCATCCATGATATTCTTGTCTGCCCATCCATGATATTCTTGTCTGTCCATCAATGGTATTCTTGTCTGCCCGTCCATGATATATTTGTCTGTCCGTCCATGATATTCTTGTCTACCCGTCCATGATATATTTGTCTGTCCGTCCATGATATTCTTGTCTGTCTGTCCATGATATTCTTGTCTGCCCGTCCATGATATTCTTGTCTGTCCGTCCATGATATTCTTGTCTGTCCGTCCATGGTATTCTTGTCTGTCCGTCCATGGTATTCTTGTCTGTCCGTCCATGATATTCTTGTCTGTCCGTCCATGATATTCTTGTCTGTCCGTCCATGATATTCTTGTCTGTCCGTCCATGATATTCTTGTCTGTCCGTCCATGATATTCTTGTTTGTCCGCCCATGGTATTCTTGTCTGTCCGTCCATGATATTCTTGTCTGTCCGTCCATGATATTCATGATATTCTTGTCTGCCCGTCCATGATATTTTTGTCTGCCCGTCCATGATATTCTTGTCTGTCCGTCCATGATATTCTTGTCTGTCCGTCCATGGTATTCTTGTCTGTCCGTCCATGATATTGCAGTTTCTTACAAACGACCTTTTGAATTGTTCCAATTGACACATCAAATTCTTTCGCTAGCGACCGTATGCTTCGACAACAGTTCATGTGTATTGCTGCATCAATTTTGGCGATGGTTTTTTTCTGTTGCAACAATATGCGCTTGACCCGGCCGTCGAAGACCTATCGTGAACTGACGTCCTTTCCGAAACATTCGTGCCCAGTCTGTCACTGTTGTCTTCGACATACATTTGTTACCGTACGCTGCCTGCATTCTTCTATGAATGTCCACTGGTCGACATCCTTCAAATGAAAGAAACTGAATCACCGCTCTTTGAGATTCTTGGGACGGATTTTGGATCAACCCGGCCATTTTCTCAACGGTCAGAAACAGAACCTATGCATCACGGGACGATAAGCACTTGCTCTTTTATTAATTGGTCAGTACTTATCACATGACTATGACATGATCATGTTCAATGTACGCAATTACGCGCGGTGCGGCACGAACGGATTTCAAATGAACGCCCCTTATAGAAGGTTTCAATGTTACCCTGCAATCATTGACTTAATGTAAACAGATTCACATAAAGAACAGCAACCATCACACGGCGGGTAATAAGACATCTTTGGTATATCACAGGCAATTGATGCCGACATTGTCTAATTGATTGTGACAAACGCCACTCAATGTGTTTTCTTATATCTACTCCCTGCCACTATCTGTGACAAGTGCCAATCTATGTTTTCCTATTTCGACTCCCTGCCACTATCTGTGACAAGTGCCACTCAATGTGATCTATTATATCTACTCCCTGCCACTATCTGTGACAAGTGCCACTCAACGTATTTCGCCTGGTAGTATTCTAGAAATGCAATTATGGAAGTGAGGCTATAGTGAGTGAATTGTCCCCAGCGATAAGACATCTTCTATAGGACAGACACATCTGTCAGGCGGCGCGAGTCTATTGTCTGGCAGTATAACTTAATTCTGCCAACCCCTGGACGTCAGACGTCAGACCACAATTAAGTCGAACTGTGTACTTTCTTCCATAAACGACGGTCGAGGTGGACCAAACCACTTAATTCTCAACTGCTGGAATTAAACCCGGACGTGGGAGCAGTGTTCTAGACACGCCTGTCCGAGATCCACCTACGTGGAGCGACTTCTATCTAGAACATTCTTGAACAGGGCGCGTGACCGATCAGTTTCATGTCTGGGACTCGATTGAAGCTACTGTTGACTGTCCGTGTCAGTCTTAGACCTGCACACCTCTCCACATCTTAACACTGTGAGCAACATCCATTGGTATATCTGTCGGTTATGGTAGATGCTTGCCTTCTGGTTTGATGTCGGGCGGTTCAATCCCCAGACAAGGTGCTTCGGTTCCTCGAATCACGACAATCTCTCCGTGTCACATACATCACTTACAGTCTCTCCGTA
Organism: Cepaea hortensis; assembly: GCA_963921405.1. Lineage (NCBI taxonomy): Eukaryota > Metazoa > Mollusca > Gastropoda > Stylommatophora > Helicidae > Cepaea > Cepaea hortensis. The sequence goes on from OY992878.1 coordinate 169,616,647, forward strand.
TCACATACATCACTTACATTCTCTCCGTGTCACATACATCAGTTACATTCTCTCCGTATCACATACATCAGTTAAAGTCTCTCCGTGTCACATACATAGTTACATTCTCTCAGTATCACATACATCAGTTACAGTCTCTCCGTGTCACATACATCAGTTAAAGTCTCTCCGTGTCACATACATCAGTTAAAGTCTCTCCGTGTCACATACATCAGTTAAAGTCTCTCCGTGTCACATACATCAGTTACAGTCTCTCCGTGTCACATACATAGTTACATTCTCTCCGTGTCACATACATAGTTACATTCTCTCCGTGTCACATACATAGTTACAGTCTCTCCGTGTCACATACATCAGTTACATTCTATCCGTGTCACATACATCACTTACATTCTCTCCGTATCACATACATCAGTTACAGTCTCTCCGTGTCACATACATCAGTTACAGTCTCTCCGTATCACATACATCAGTTACAGTCTCTCCGTGTCACATACATCAGTTACATTCTCTCCGTGTCACATACATAGGTACAGCCTCTCCGTGTCACATACATAGTTACAGTCTCTCCGTGTCACATACATAGTTACATTCTCTCAGTGTCACATACATAGTTACATTCTCTCCGTATCACATACATCAGTTACAGTCTCTCCGTGTCACATACATCAGTTAAAGTCTCTCCGTGTCACATACATCAGTTAAAGTCTCTCCGTGTCACATACATCAGTTAAAGTCTCTCCGTGTCACATACATCAGTTACAGTCTCTCCGTATCACATACATCAGTTACAGTCTCTCCGTGTCACATACATCAGTTACATTCTCTCTGTGTCACATACATAGGTACAGCCTCTCCGTGTCACATACATAGTTACAGTCTCTCCGTGTCACATACATAGTTACATTCTCTCAGTGTCACATACATAGTTACATTCTCTCCGTATCACATACATCAGTTACAGTCTCTCCGTGTCACATACATCAGTTAAAGTTTCTCCGTGTCACATACATCAGTTAAAGTCTCTCCGTGTCACATACATCAGTTAAAGTCTCTCCGTGTCACATACATCAGTTACAGTCTCTCCGTGTCACATACATAGTTACATTCTCTCCGTATCACATACATCAGTTACATTCTCTCCGTGTCACATACATAGTTAGAGTCTCTCCGTGTCACATACATCAGTTACATTCTCTCCGTGTCACATACATAGTTACAGTCTCTCCGTGTCATATACATCAGTTACAGTCTCTCCGTGTCACATACATAGTTAAAGTCTCTCCGTATCACATACATCAGTTACAGTCTCTCCGTGTCACATACATAGTTAAAGTCTCTCCGTATCACATACATCAGTTACATTCTCTCCGTGTCACATACATAGTTACAGTCTCTCCGTGTCATATACATCAGTTACAGTCTCTCCGTGTCATATACATCAGTTACATTCTCTCCGTGTCACATACATCAGTTACAGTCTCCCCGTGTCACATACATAGTTAAAGTCTCTCCGTATCACATACATCAGTTACATTCTCTCCGTGTCACATACATCAGTTACAGTCTCTCCGTATCACATACATCAGTTACAGTCTCTCCGTGTCACATACATCAGTTACAGTCTCTCCGTGTCACATACATCAGTTACAGTCTCTCCGTGTCACATACATCAGTTACAGTCTCTCTGTATCACATACATCAGTTACAGTCTCTCCGTGTCACATACATCAGTTACATTCTCTCCGTGTCACATACATCAGTTACAGTCTCTCCGTGTCACATACATCAGTTACAGTCTCTCCGTGTCACATACATAGTTACATTCTCTCCGTGTCACATACATAGTTACATTCTCTCCATGTCACATACATCAGTTAAAGTCTCTCCGTGTCACATACATCAGTTAAAGTCTCTCCGTGTCACATACATTAGTTACATTCTCTCCATGTCACATACATAGTTCCAGTCTCTCCGTGTCACATACATCAGTTACAATCTCTCCGTGTCACATACATCAGTTAAAGTCTCTCCGTGTCACATACATCAGTTACATTCTCTCCGTGTCACATACATCAGTTAAAGTCTCTCCGTGTCACATACATAGTTACAGTCTCTCCGTGTCACATACATCAGTTACAGTCTCTCCGTGTCACATACATCAGTTACAGTCTCTCCGTGTCACATACATAGTTACATTCTCTCCGTGTCACATACATAGTTACAGTCTCTCCGTGTCACATACATCAGTTAAAGTCTCTCCGTGTCACATGCACTAGTCCTGATTGTCCACAACACTCCGACATGTCAGTTAACTTCAAGGGAACTTGTCCATGAGATGAACTGGAACTTGTCCATGAGATGAGATGGAACTTGTCCATGACATGAGCTGGAACTTGTCCATGAGATGAGCTGGAACTTGTCCACGAGATGAGCTGTAACTTGTCCATGAGATGAGCTGGAACTTGTCCATGAGATGAGCTGGAACTTGTCCATGAGATGAGCTAGAACTTGTTCATGAGATGAGCTGGAACTTGTCCATGAGATGAGCTGGAACTTGTCCATGAGATGAGCTGGAACTTGTCCATGAGATGAGCTGGAACTTTTCCAAGGGATGAGCTGGAACTTGTCCATGAGATGAGCTGGAACTTGTCCATTAGATGAGCTGGAACTTGTCCATGAGATGAGCTGGAACTTGTCCATGAGATGAGCTGGAACATGTCCATGAGATGAGCTGGAACATGTCCATGAGATGACCTGGAACTTGTCCATGAGATGAGCTGGAACTTGTCCATGAGATGAGCTGGAACTTGTCCATGAGATGAGCTGGAACTTGTCCATGAGATGAGCTGGAACTTGTCCATGAGATGAGCTGGAACTTGTCCATGAGATGAGCTGGAACTTGTCCATGAGATGAGCTGGAACTTCCATGAGATGAGCTGGAACTTGTCCATGAGATGAGCTGGAACTTGTCCATGAGATGAGATGGAACTTGTCCATGAGATGAGCTGGAACTTGTCCATGAGATGAGCTGGAACTTGTCCATGAGATGAGATGGAACTTGTCCATGAGATGAGCTGGAACTTGTCCATGAGATGAGCTGGAACGTGTCCATGAGATGAGTTGGAACTTGTCCATAAGATGAGCTGGAACTTGTCCATGAGATGAGCTGGAACTTGTCCATGAGATGAGCTGGAACTTGTCCATGAGATGAGCTGGAACTTGTCCATGAGATGAGCTGGAACTTGTCCATGAGATGAGCTGGAACTTGTCCATGAGATGAGCTGGAACTTGTCCATGAGATGAGCTGGAACTTGTCCAGGAGATGAGCTGGAACTTGTCCATGAGATGAGCTGGAACTTGTCCATGAGATGAGCTGAAACTTGTCCATGAGATGAGCTGGAACTTGTCCATGAGATGAGCTGGAACATGTCCATGAGATGAGCTGGAACATGTCCATGAGATGAGCTGGAACTTGTCCATGAGATGAGCTGGAATATGTCCATGAGATGAGCTGGAACATGTCCATGAGATGGGCTGGAACTTCTCCATCCATGAGATGAGCTGGAACATGTCCATGAAATGAGTTGGAACTTGTCCATGAGATGAGCTGGAACTTGTCCATGAGATGAGCTGGAACTTGTCCATGAGATGACCTGGAACTTGTCCATGAGATGAACTAGAACTTGTCCATGAGATGAGCTGGAACTTGTCCATGAGATGAGCTGGAACTTGTCCATGAGATGAGCTGGAACTTTTCCAAGGTATGAGCTGGAACTTGTCCATGAGATGAGCTGGAACTTGTCCATTAGATGAGCTGGAACTTGTCCATGAGATGAGCTGGAAATGTCCATGAGATGAGCTGGAACATGTCCATGAGATGACCTGGAACTTGTCCATGAGATGAGCTGGAACTTGTCCATGAGATGAGCTGGAACTTATCCATGAGATGAGCTGGAACTTGTCCATGAGATGAGCTGGAACTTGTCCATGAGATGAGCTGGAACTTGTCCATGAGATGAGCTGGAACTTGTCCATGAGATGAGCTGGAACTTCCATGAGATGAGCTGGAACTTGTCCATGAGATGAGCTGGAACTTGTCCATGAGATGAGATGGAACTTGTCCATGAGATGAGCTGGAACTTGTCCATGAGATGAGCTGGAACTTGTCCATGAGATGAGATGGAACTTGTCCATGAGATGAGCTGGAACTTGTCCATGAGATGAGCTGGAACGTGTCCATGAGATGAGTTGGAACTTGTCCATGAGATGAGCTGGAACTTGTCCATGAGATGATCTGGAACTTGTCCATGAGATGAGCTGGAACTTGTCCATGAGATGAGCTGGAACTTGTCCATGAGATGAGCTGGAACTTGTCCATGAGATGAGCTGGAACTTGTCCATGAGATGAGCTGGAACTTGTCCATGAGATGAGCTGGAACTTGTCCATGAGATGAGCTGGAACATGTCCATGAGATGAGCTGGAACTTGTCCATGAGATGAACTGGAACTTGTCCATGAGATGAGCTGGAACTTGTCCATGAGATGAGCTGGAACATGTCCATGAGATGAGCTGGAACATGTCCATGAGATGAGCTGGAACTTGTCCATGAGATGAGCTGGAACATGTCCATGAGATGAGCTGGAACATGTCCATGAGATGAGCTGGAACTTCTCCATCCATGAGATGAGCTGGAACATGTCCATGAGATGAGTTGGAACTTGTCCATGAGATGAGCTGGAACTTGTCCATGAGATGAGCTGGAACTTGTCCATGAGATGAGCTGGAAATTGTCCATGAGATGAGCTGGAACTTGTCCATGAGATGAGCTGGAACTTCCATGAGATGAGCTGGAACTTGTCCATGAGATGAGCTGGAACTTGTCCATGAGATGAGATGGAACTTGTCCATGAGATGAGCTGGAACTTGTCCATGAGATGAGCTGGAACTTGTCCATGAGATGAGATGGAACTTGTCCATGAGATGAGCTGGAACTTGTCCATGAGATGAGCTGGAACGTGTCCATGAGATGAGTTGGAACTTGTCCATGAGATGAGCTGGAACTTGTCCATGAGATGAGCTGGAACTTGTCCATGAGATGAGCTGGAACTTGTCCATGAGATGAGCTGGAACTTGTCCATGAGATGAGCTGGAACTTGTCCATGAGATGAGCTGGAACTTGTCCATGAGATGAGCTGGAACATGTCCATGAGATGAGCTGGAACTTGTCCATGAGATGAGCTGGAACTTGTCCATGAGATGAGCTGGAACATGTCCATGAGATGAGCTGGAACTTGTCCATGAGATGAGCTGGAACTTGTCCATGAGATGAGCTGGAACATGTCCATGAGATGAGCTGGAACTTGTCCATGAGATGAGCTGGAACTTGTCCATGAGATGAGCTGGAACTTGTCCATGAGCTGCTTCTATGGTGCTAGACTTATATTTTTTAAACAAAACCAAACGGGGACAATGGGTGACGTCACGAACATCACGCCGGACATCTGACATACGTGACACCACACTATACGTGACACCACACTATATGACACCACACTATACGTGACACCACACTATACGTGACACCACACTATACGTGACACCACACTATACGTGACACCACACTATACGTGACACCACACTATATGTGACACCACACTATTCGTGACACCACACTATTCGTGACACCACACTATACGTGACACCACACTATACGTGACACCACACTATATGTGACACTACAGTACCGTACTACTTGCACAACGTTACACCACACCATATGTGACACTACAGTACCACACAACTAGCACAGCGTTACACCACACTATATTTGACACCACACTATACGTTACACCACACTATACCTTACAGCACACTATACGTTACATCACACCATATGTGACACTACAGTGCTGCACAACTTGCACAACGTTACACCACACTATACCTTACAGCACACTATACGTTACATCACACTATATGTGACACTACAGTACCGCACTACTTGCACAACGTTACACCACACTATATGTGACACTACAGTACCGCATTACGTGTACTACGTTATACTCCAGTACAATATGTTATGCTACACTAGACTACATACATAGAGATATAACACATTACAGATGTAACGTCGTATGGAAGACGTATCACATAGATAACATCAGATGGAAGATGTATCACATAGATAACATCAGATGGAAGATATACCACATAGATAAAGAACAGAAAAGGACAAGCAAAACTGTATGTTATAAAGTGAAAAACATGCAAAACACCCCTGCCATTGGAGGTTATAAAAAAGAATTCTTGCATGTCACCTGCAACCAGTTTGAATATATGGATGTCAATCGTGGACAATGAATATCGGGCGATAGTACATCGGACTGGGGTAGATATGAGTGAGTGTGTGTGTGTGTGTGTGTGTGTGCGCGCGCGTGTGTGTGTGTGTTTGCGGTGGGACTAATACATTGAGTGACTCCGGTAGGTGTTGATGGTCAATAGGTATCTAGATGAGACAGACGACAATGTGAGACCAGATGGGATTGTGATGTTGTACAGCCTTGACGGTGTCGTACTGTTGTACACTGAGAACTGACGTGAAGAAACAATTCAATGAAATGTGAGACCACGCTTCGCAGTAGAAGAATCACGGGTAAATGAGGCATGCTTGGTGTCTTTAAAATAAGAAGGAATGGATGTAACTATAGGCTGGAGAAGACTGTCAAGGCGTTCAGACCCACGCTCAGTGAGACAGGAGGAAGGTGGTACAACCAGAACAACCAGGATTATAAACCTTATAGATCTGGGAGACCATATACCAGTTAGACCCACTCAGGTTACTAGATATTTCACTGCATCTCATGAGGTGCATACTACTCAGATATATATCATTTTATGTAAAACAATGAATGATACTTTGGCTCAAATATGTTGTACATAACTTATGCGTATGTGTAGAATGTTATATCCACAGAAGTCTAACTGCTTAGCAGGAAGTTCTCCTGTTTACGCCTGACGAGTTGCAACAAACAATGCCAGGCAAGGAATCGTGCAGTGTATTCTCTTAGTTAATTTAAAACCATAAATAAAAGGTTTCACGATTTATTTCCTGGAATATTTCTCTGCATCTGAAGCCTTGTGAAGAACTGCACAGCTAGTTTGTTGTATTCTCACGTCAAGACCTGTACATGTCGTGTTTGTCTTTCTGTGCTTTATACACAGCTTGTGTTATTTTATATAATCGCTAGTTGCATTATCATGCTTCATTCTCTTTCAAAATAATATATTTTCTTAGCGAATGTAAAGACAGACGCCACAGAGACAAGGTTTCACGATTTATTGCCTGGCAGATACTGCTGCATTTTGTCCGGTGCATACTGCGGAGTATGGAGCTGAGTGGTCTCGAGGTATGGTGTCCGCCTCGAGTGCTGGAGGTCCCGGGCCGGGATTTTTTCACGTGGGGCTTCTAGTAACAAATTCCACCTGGTCTCTGAGTAGTGAGATCGGACAACTGTGTGTATTGTTGCGCACGTAAAAAAATCCCTTGGCAGTTGGAAATCGAAAAGAAGTAGCCTAACGGCTCTGCCCGGACAAAATTTCTAGTTAAAAATCTACCCAAAGTATTTCAGGATCCTTGCCGGTGCTACGGAGTTCGTGCACTGAACTGAGATTCTCCGGACTCAGGCTTGAGTTACGAGTAGAACGGAGCACTTATGGGTTACACCCGTGTGCCGTGATGTTGATACGTCGACTAAACTAAACTAAACTAAACTAAACTAAACTAAACTAGGTTAATACAGAAATATGGAGGAAACAAGCGCTGGGACTATCACGGACCATAGAAATTATGATTTTACTTACAATATTGTTATTGTTATTCTTAACTGTCTAAATCTGCAATGTTGTCTGTTGTGTGGAGTACACTGTCTTGTTTAGTCCACATGGTTGCTGAGATGACACTGGCCTTCCAGAAGGCGGAGACTCACGTCGGGTCATTGATTTCCACGTACAAGTGAGCGGTCGAACTCTAATGTGATTAGTGTTTGCGGTTGTCGTAAAGAGGATCAGGCGACATTGTGGTCGCAGACCGGGCGACTAATACACCGACCAAATACGGTAATAAACTAGCAGATAAAGTCGGCAGCGACCTCATATCGTATTACTGTGACTGATTGCGCGATTTATGTATAAGATAATATATGAAATAAGAGCATCAGCAAACAAGATCGTTTCCAGCGGTCGTGGGTGGATGGAACTAGAACAGACGTGTTTGTTTGTACCTTTCTGATTCACAGACATTTAGTCACAGACATTTACACACAGACATTTAGTTACAGACATTTACACACATACTTTTAGTCACAGACATTTAGTCACAGACATTTACACACAGACATTTTGTCATAAACATTTCGTTATAGACATTTCGTTACAGATATTTAGTGAAAGACATTTCGTTACAGGTAGTTAGTGAAAGACATTTCGTTACAGATATTTAGTGTCAGACATTTTGTTACAGACATTTAGTGGCAGAAATTTTGTTACAGATATTTAGTGACAGACAAGTTGTTACAGATATTTAGTGTCAGACATTTTGTTACAGACATTTAGTGGCAGAAATTTTGTTACAGATATTTAGTGACAGACATGTTGTTACAGATATTTAGTGACAGACATGTTGTTACAGATATTTAGTGACAGACATGTTGTTACAGATATATAGTGACAGACATGTTGTTACAGATATTTAGTGACAGACATGTTGTTATAGATATTTAGTGAAATATATTTTGTTATAGATATTTAGTGACAGACATGTTGTTACAGATATTTAGTGACAGACAAGCTGTTACAGATATTTAGTGACAGACATGTTGTTAAGGATATTTAGTGACAGACATTTCTTTACATATATTTCGTAACAGACATGTTGTTACAGATATTTAGTGATATATATTTTGTTATAGATATTTAGTGACAGACATGTTGTTACAGATATTTAGTGACAGACATGTTGTTACAGATATATAGTGACAGATATGTTGTTACAGATATTTAGCGACAGACATGTTGTTACAGATATTTAGTGATATATATTTTGTTATAGATATTTAGTGACAGACATGTTGTTACAAATATTTAGTGACATACATGTTGTTACAGATATTTAGTGACAGACATGGTGTTACATATATTTAGTGACAGACATGTTGTTACAGATATATAGTGACAGACATGTTGTTACAGATATTTAGGGACATACATGTTGTTACAGATATTTAGTGACAGACATGTTGTTACAGATATATAGTGATATATATTTTGTTACAGATATATAGTGATATATATTTTGTTACAGATATATAGTGATATATATTTTGTTACAGGCATATAGTGACAGACATGTTGTTACAGATATATAGTGACAGACATGTTGTTACAGATATTTAGTGACAGACATGTTGTTACAGATATTTAGGGACAGACATGTTGTTACAGATATTCAGTGATAGACATGTTGTTAAGGATATTTAGTGACAGACATTTCTTTACGTATATTTCTTTACATATATTTCTTAACAGACATTTCTTTACATATATTTCGTAACAGACATGTTGTTACAGATATTTAGTGACAGACATTTTGTTACAGATATTTAGGGACAGACATGTTGTTACAGATATTTAGTGACAGACATGTTGTTACAGATATATAGTGACAGACATGTTGTTACAGATATATAGTGACAGACATGTTGTTACAGATATTTAGTGATATATATTTTGTTACAGATATTTAGTGACAAACATGTTGTTAAAGATATTTAGTGATACATATTTTGTTACAGATATTTAGTGACAGACATGTTGTTACAGATATATAGTGAGCTACATGTTGTTACAGATATATAGTGACAGACATGTTGTTACAGATATTTAATGACAGACATGTTGTTACAGATATATAGTGACAGACATGTTGTTACAGATATATAGTGACAGACATGTTGTTACAGATATATAGTGACCTACATGTTGTTACAGATATATAGTGACAGACATGTTGTTACAGATATTTAGTGATATATATTTTGTTACAGATATATAGTGACAGACATGTTGTTACAGATATATAGTGACAGACATGTTGTTACAGATATTTAGTTATATATATTTTGTTACAGATCTTTTGTGACAGACATGTTGGTACAGATATATAGTGACAGACATGTTGTTACAGATACTTAGTGACAGACATGTTGTTACAGATATTTAGTGATAGACATGTTGTTAAGGATATTTAGTGACAGACATTTCTTTACATATATTTCGCAACAGACATTTTGTTACAGATATTTAGTGACAGATATGTTGTTACAGATATTTAGTGACAGACATGTTGTTACAGATATATAGTGACAGACATGTTGTTACAGATATTTAGTGATATATATTTTGTTACAGATATTTAGTGACAGACATGTTGTTACAGATATATAGTGACCTACATGTTGTTACAGATATATAGTGACAGACATGTTGTTACAGATATTTAGTGATATATATTTTGTTACAGATATTTAGTGACAGACATGTTGTTACAGATATATAGTGACAGATATGCTGTTACAGATATATAGTGATATATATTTTGTTACAGATATTTAGTGACAGACATGTTGTTACAGATATTTAGGGACAGACATGCTGTTACAGATATTTACTGATAGACATGTTGTTAAGGATATTTAGTGACAGACATTTCTTTACATATATTTCGTAACAGACATTTTGTTACAGATATTTAGTGATATATATTTTGTTACAGATATTTAGTGACAGACATGTTGTTACAGATATTTAGGGACAGACATGTTGTTACAGATATTTAGTGATAGACATTTCTTTACTTATATTTCGTAACAGACATTTTGTTACAGATATTTAGTGACAGACATTTTGTTATAGATATTTAGTGATATATATTTTGTTATAGATATTTAGTGACAGACATGTTGTTACAGATATTTAGTGACAGACAAGTTGTTACAGATATTTAGGGACAGACATGCTGTTACAGATATTTAGTGACAGACATGTTGTTAAGGATATTTAGTGACAGACATTTCTTTACATATATTTCGTAACATACATGTTGTTACAGATATTTAGTGATATATATTTTGTTATAGATATTTAGTGACAGACATGTTGTTACAGATATTTAGTGACAGACATGTTGTTACAGATATATAGTGACAGATATGTTGTTACAGATATTTAGCGACAGACATGTTGTTACAGATATTTAGTGATATATATTTTGTTATAGATATTTAGTGACAGAAATGTTGTTACAGATATTTAGTGACATACATGTTGTTACAGATATTTAGTGACAGACATGGTGTTACATATATTTAGTGACAGACATGTTGTTACAGATATATAGTGACAGACATGTTGTTACAGATATATAGTGATATATATTTTGTTACAGATATATAGTGATATATATTTTGTTACAGGCATATAGTGACAGACATGTTGTTACAGATATATAGTGACAGACATTTTGTTACAGATATTTAGTGACAGATATGTTGTTACAGATATTTAGTGACAGACATATTGTTACAGATATTTAGTGACAGACATGTTGTTACAGATATTTAGTGACAGACATTTCTTTACATATATTTCTTTACATATATTTCTTAACAGACATTTCTTTACATATATTTCGTAACAGACATGTTGTTACAGATATTTAGTGACAGACATTTTGTTACATATATTTAGGGACAGACATGTTGTTACAGATATTTAGTGACAGACATGTTGTTACAGATATATAGTGACAGACATGTTGTTACAGATATATAGTGACAGACATGTTGTTACAGATATTTAGTGATATATATTTTGTTACAGATATTTAGTGACAAACATGTTGTTAAAGATATTTAGTGATTGTAACAAGCTACGTGGAGGGTCCCAAATAGCCCGGTCACAATATTTCAAATATCTTCTATAGCCCTGGCTTAGATAGGTCTTTACCTGCCAACCCTCCTCCGTTTTCCCTGGACACACTGTCACGCTTCCTTTCGACCTAGGGACCTATTTCCTGCAGTGTTCTTCTGGCTGACGCATAAATAACATGGCAGTCGTCAGAACAACTTGGAAGTAATTTTATTAACCTAATCAAGAACAGCACAGGAACACATAAAGGCAGATAAACAGATAGATCTACACAGACACTACACTGGTAAATTCTAACACAGAGCCTCAAGTCGCCACAGTCACAGATCCAGCTTCAGATACTGTCTGATCTGTCCACACACTTCTCACCAAAGATGTCCGAATCTCCTTCCTTCTCCAACAACTGGGTGTAGGTTCAACCGGCTTTTGTAGAATCCAAGCGACTGGTGTGTTGAGGACTTCTGTTCATTGTCATCTGAATTAGTTCGGGACTAGGTCTTCACTGACCTATGAAAAGCTTTAGTGTTGCCGATAAGGTGAGGTGTTTGTGAAGGATAATGGTTGGGTCCTTTTAATGTCCGGGATAAAATGGGTATGCCAGAAAATCACTCTTAGGCTCCCTCCGGACAACAACTGCTCTCAGGCGTATGTTGTTAAAACAAAACCGGCAATGCACCAGTCATACAAAATGTCCTTGCTTCAAGACCTGCACCTTGCCTTGAGTTGGCCTCGTTGGACATATTTACGTTAGCCTAGAAGCACCGGTGATAATGTCCCTTCGAAGACATAGTCACTTCCCATAGAAGAGGACCCTGGAGATGATAAATAAAACCTGAGCGACTGGGCTGACTCATGTATCACACAAATACACTATATTTAATACCTGATTGACCAGGCCTGACCTGTCAGGTAGCCCCTGGATTGGCCACGTCCGGGTTTGAGTAGACCTCCAGCTGGACGAAGTCCGGTTGTCTTTTTGGCCACACGACACACCCTCCACACTCATACCAAGCCTTTATTATGATTGGGCACATTCATTCCCATGCTTCCCTCTCACTTGCAACCATGCCTTTCTCACCCGCAAGATCTTGTGGTGTGGTGCGCCCAGTAATCCGTGTGTTACATCTCATTAACTCATAGTATAGTAATGGGGTTGTATGGCACGCTTTGTAGTTCCCCACTCCCTGCAAGAATAGGAAAGAAGATCCTACCCCCTCCCGGCTCCGCTCTTGTCTGAGCTGTCGCCGCAATGTACCAGCAGTGCCCCACAGAACACATAGATTCAGCGGAATGCAGGTTCTCTAAATGAGATACAGAAGTCCATTAACTTCCCTACATCATCCCATCTAGTAACAGATGAAAGAGATAGTCCTGTGAATAGCCTCTTCTGGCTCAAGAAGATAGATCAGAGATTGGTGTACCCCATTCCCAAAATACCCACTGAGTATATACAACAGAAAGATGACAATCTGTCCAATTCAAGCCGTAGATAGAAAGACAGCAACAGCTCATCTGACGCCAAGAACAAATGAAATCCTCTTGGGAGATATATGGTTCAGATTCACTTCCCCGGCTATGCCAAGGACAAGACGCGCAGCCAAATCGGCTAACGGTCACCCAACTCGTCATTGGTTATGATTGGCCTTTCGCCAATTCATCTTCCCCTTCAACCCATGGTATATTTATAACTCCATGTTTGGCTGGAGTACCCACAACCCAAGCCCTACCTTTCTTCACCACTTCAGTAGGAGGTTGCATCTCTGTCCCAATCTTCAAATCGACTTGACAAGATGCCACTATCCAACGGTAGGTGTGTACACGGCCATGAATTGCTTAGCAGCCGCACCAGCGCTCATTTGGCGCAAGGCGCTCCATCGGGTTTACCCGATGTGAAAGACATTGGCTACTTGCTCCATGTAAAGATTGTGATAGGAAGATAACCCAAAGAACCATCTTTCATGGAGATTTGAGAGAACAAGAGAACTGAGAGCTTCCGAAAGCCGTTCCCCCCTGTCTACCCAAAATAAAAGAATGCATAAGGACATGGACCACTGGCGTTTCGCTACATAGGCCCCCTCTTAAGAAAGTCGAACCCTACGAACTTTCTACTGTCAGTGGTTCTGTTCGAATGACCCCACCCTCACATTCAACCATAGGATGCCGTGATAAAAAATCTGCTCCCACATTCTCCCTTCCGGGGATGTATTCGACCGTGAACTGATACGGTTGTAGGAGCAATGACCATCTCATCAACCTCGCGTTCAGTTTCTTAGAAGTTGCCAAGAACGTCAGAGGTTGATGGTCGGACTGCACTTTGAACTGGACTCCATACAGATAAGGTTGAAATTTCTGTACCGCCCACACTAGAGCTAGACATTCCCGTTCGACGGTGGAATAATTCCGTTCGGCGGGTAACAGTTTTCTACTGGCATACGCCACCGGACACAACACCGAAGGATTATCTCGCCCTTCCTGCAACAGAGTTGCTCCAATCCCTATGTTACTCGCGTCGGTTCTCAGAACAAACGTTTTCTCCAAATTCGGGAGTTGCAGGACTGGCCTATCCACCAACGCCTGTTTCAGCTTCCCATAAGCCTCTTCACAGCTCGGGGTCCAGACTATAGGATCTGGCGATCCTTTCTTCAGGGTTTCGGTTAACGGCGCTCCAATTTCGTTGAACTTTGGAATGAATTTCTGGTAAAACCCACACAGAGACAAGAAAGACCTAACATCCTTTTTGGATTTAGGACGGGGTGCGAGACGGACCTTCTCAATATTTTTTTCTTCCGGTACCAGTCCCCCTGGGGTAATAGTGTGTCCCAGAAATTCCAAGGATTGATATCCAATCATACATTTGGCTGGACGGGCGGTTAACCCCTCCTCTTTCAATCTTATGAAGATCTTTTCCAAGGATTTCAGGTGATCCTTCAGATTGTCAGACGCGATGAGAATATCATCCATAAACGAGACGACAGAGGGATCCCTTAAAGGGTCTAATAACTTTCTCATCATGCGTGTGAACACACTGGGCGCATTGCTCAGCCCAAAAGGCATCACCTTAAATTCGTAATGGCCACTCGGAGTACTGAAAGCGAGCATGGGCCGAACCTCAGGCTTCACAGGGATCTGATAATATCCCCGGCTTAAATCAATTTTTGAGAAGTACTTTGCCCTATTTAATCTGGCAAACAATTGATTTGTGTTTGGCAACGGCTCAACTTGGAATGTCGTACAACTATTTAAATGCCTGTAATCAATACATAAGCGGTGTTCCCCGCTTGGCTTCCTCAACAAGACAACCCCGGCATTATAAGGAGAAGTCGAAGGAGTGATGATGTCGTCGTCCAGAAGCTTCTGGATTTCAGTTTCCAGGGCCTTCTCTTTCGAAAATGGCACTGGATATATTTTCTGGCGAACGGGGTCTTGGGTAGTCAGAGTCATATCAAACTCGACCAACCCTGTCCTCCCTGGCCGATCGGTAAGAATCTGCTGATGGGACTCCAACAAACGGATGACACGGTCTGTTTCTTCAGCCGACAGATCAGGATTTATATGTACATCCCTATAGGTTTCCCCAGGGTGTAATGGATACCCCCTATCCGTTTCTTCGCCCGATTCAGTTTCCATCGCGACCGCCATAGTCATGAGTGGGAGAGAAGTACCATCAGATCGTTCTTCATACTTTTTGAGAAGGTTAATGTGGAAGATTTTAGATTTCCCCCTGATCCGGATGGCATAGTTGGTGCGGGAGACAACCCTTTCTACCGGGAAAGGCCCCTGCCAACCAATCTCGAGTTTATTGGAACCTACTGGAAGTAACAACAGAACCCGATCCCCCACCTTAAGAGACCTATCTTTCGTCCTTCTATTGTAGTAGGCCGCGTGTCTCTTCCTGGCCGCTCTCAGATTCTGAGCTGCCAAAGCCCAACCCGTCTGGAGTTTTTTCTTTAACTCTTCGACGTATTTATAAGAGGATACCACTTCTTCGGAAGTTTCTTCCTCTGTCCAACATCTCAATAAGGCTTCTAAGGGACCCTTGATTGGCCTCCCGAATAGTAGAGTGGCTGGTGGCAACCCGGTCGACCCATGGGGAACCTCCCGATAGGCGAACAAGGCGGCTGAGATATACTCATCCCATCTGTCTGGTTTCTCTTGTGCCAGCTTCCGAAGCATGGTCATCAAGGTACCATTAAACCTCTCTACTTGCCCATTAGACTGAGGGTGATACGGGCTTGTGTGAATGTGGTTGGTCTGGAAGATACGAAAGACTTCTTCCATCAGTTTACCACAGAACTGAGACCCATTGTCCGTTAGGATCTGGTTGGGAAATCCCAACCTAGTAAAGGTCTCCATCAGTGCATCAGCCACTCGCTTAGAGTCGATTGTGGCCAAAGGTATCGCCTCGCCCCACATGGAACAGCAATCCACCATCGTGAGAATGTACTTATTCCTCTTCCTAGTCCTAGGAAGAGGACCAACAAGATCGATGGCAACTCTCTCGAAAGGAGAGTTCATAATAGGCATGTCTCCCAGGACTACCGGAGCTGTCCAGTGTTTTGGTGCCACACGCTGGCACTCTGGGCACGACTTGACGTACCTACGCACGTCTCTAGTCATCCCTGGCCAGTAGTAATGGCAGGAAATGCGCTGGAGAGTTGCCCCGACACCCATATGTCCACTGAAAGAAATGGTGTGTCCCATATGAAGAAGCTGTTCCCGATAAGCCTTAGGAACCACCAGCTGTCCATGCTGGTGATCCTCCATTCCGGCTCTCCGGTACAGTAACCGATTCTTCATATAATACTGACCCCGTCTTGGTGGGTCAGAACCTTTTGGCAACTGGTTGAAGCAAGGTTGCAAAGTAGCATCCTGGCTTTGAGCAGCTCGTAACTCCCCAGGCAAGGGATTCACAATCAAGGCCGGCGTCTGCTCATCCTCCAATTGAGATCTGGTTTGCATTGCCCCTACGTACATGGGTTCGGTTGGAATCCCTAGAAAGACGTAGCGACAACCCAAGATCATTGGGAAGATAGGATCTAGCAGAACGGCTGCCTGTATAGTGCCGGTAACATATTTTGATTTGATGTCCACCTTCGCAATTGGAAGAGACATCGCTACCGCACTCTTTGTCGCCGTTTGAATCTCAATAGATTCCCCGGTTAGCTGCTCTGGGCTCACTAAATGTGATGAAATTACAGCCTCAAACTGCAGACCTGTGTCGTAGAGACACTCAACTGGTTGACCGTTCACAAGTACCGTTTCTACTACTGGTGGTTTTTCTAAATCTTTGGTCCCAAGATCCCTCCCTTCTACCTCCTTGTGAGACCCTTCCCCGGTTTCTACAAGACAAGCAGCATAGTGAGAGTCTTTCTGTTTACGCCGGCAATCTACCGTATTGTGTGTGGGAGATTTGCAATAGGCGCACCACTTTTCACTCCACTTTCTTTTAGGAGATCCAGGTGGACTCTTACCAGAGGGTTTCTTACTAGGAACTTTATCGAAAGGATCCTCCTTCCTGGTGTGAGCGGTTTTAGGGTTCTTCTTCTTTCCAGACCATGTGTCTGGTGGTCGGGGATTGTGTTGTGACAATTCCCCATTATCCCCATGAGCTAGCACATACCTTTCAGCCAACGTGTTGACTAGCTCTAACCTTTCTGCCCCATTTTCAAGCAAAAAGGTTTGCAAAGGCTTAGGCATCATTCTCTTCATTTGGTCCACGACCACCAATTCTTCCAAACTTTCATAGTCGTTAGCAAATCCAGCTAAAGACATCCACTTCAAAAGGTAAGACTTCAATCTGACACTGTAGGCTGCGAACATCTCTCCTGGCTCTCTCTTCGACTTTCTGAACTGTTGTCGATAAGTATGAGCTGTCATCTGAAACCTTTTCAACAGTGCTTTCTCCAGAGCTTCATAGTCATTCTCCATACCAGGTGGCAACCTAGAATAGACCTCGTATGCGGTCCCCCTCAGGCCCTGTGAGAGTTTCAAGTTCCATTTCCCTCGCTCCAATCCCATAGCCAAAGCCATCGACCGAAATCTGTGAAGATACTGGTCGATCTTATCTTTGTGTTCATCGAACGGGAGCAAAGGGAACTTCATTGCCTGGCATGGACCGCCACCAGAAGTTGTTGAGTCAGGGAGAACTGCGTCTCCCACTGCACCGTCTCTTTCCTTGGCAGTTTGAGCTTTCAGCTCCAACTCTCTCATACGGAACTCATGGTCTCTGACTGCCTGCTCGGCCTCCATCTTCCTAGCCTCAGCCTCCATCTCAATCCTCTTGGCCTCAGCCTCCATCCTCTTAGCCTCAGCCTCCGCCTCAATCCTCTTGGCCTCAGCCTCCATCCTCTTAGCCTCAGCCTCCGCCTCAATCCTCTTGGCTTCGCGCACATCCTGTCTGTAGTCTCTTTCCACTTCCCGCACATATTTCTGTAACTCCGCTCCATCATATCCCATCTCACGCCCTGTAGCCTGTACGTCAGCGACATTAAACCCAGCTGATGCCATCTTAAACTCAGAGGGTAAGGGAAGAGGTAATTGTCTAATAAAATTTTTCTCACAATTACACAACAAGTTACATTACACGACCACAACACGTCGTATGTCGGTCAGTCTGTGTCAGGAAGAGTATAGACAATAGCCAGGCACGGTAGGCAGAACCTATTAATAGAAAACAAGGATATCTGTCCCCTATCACTAAATCAGCCAGAACTTCACCAGGATTACAAATATCCCGGGACGAGCCCCCAGAAATTGTAACAAGCTACGTGGAGGGTCCCAAATAGCCCGGTCACAATATTTCAAATATCTTCTATAGCCCTGGCTTAGATAGGTCTTTACCTGCCAACCCTCCTCCGTTTTCCCTGGACACACTGTCACGCTTCCTTTCGACCTAGGGACCTATTTCCTGCAGTGTTCTTCTGGCTGACGCATAAATAACATGGCAGTCGTCAGAACAACTTGGAAGTAATTTTATTAACCTAATCAAGAACAGCACAGGAACACATAAAGGCAGATAAACAGATAGATCTACACAGACACTACACTGGTAAATTCTAACACAGAGCCTCAAGTCGCCACAGTCACAGATCCAGCTTCAGATACTGTCTGATCTGTCCACACACTTCTCACCAAAGATGTCCGAATCTCCTTCCTTCTCCAACAACTGGGTGTAGGTTCAACCGGCTTTTGTAGAATCCAAGCGACTGGTGTGTTGAGGACTTCTGTTCATTGTCATCTGAATTAGTTCGGGACTAGGTCTTCACTGACCTATGAAAAGCTTTAGTGTTGCCGATAAGGTGAGGTGTTTGTGAAGGATAATGGTTGGGTCCTTTTAATGTCCGGGATAAAATGGGTATGCCAGAAAATCACTCTTAGGCTCCCTCCGGACAACAACTGCTCTCAGGCGTATGTTGTTAAAACAAAACCGGCAATGCACCAGTCATACAAAATGTCCTTGCTTCAAGACCTGCACCTTGCCTTGAGTTGGCCTCGTTGGACATATTTACGTTAGCCTAGAAGCACCGGTGATAATGTCCCTTCGAAGACATAGTCACTTCCCATAGAAGAGGACCCTGGAGATGATAAATAAAACCTGAGCGACTGGGCTGACTCATGTATCACACAAATACACTATATTTAATACCTGATTGACCAGGCCTGACCTGTCAGGTAGCCCCTGGATTGGCCACGTCCGGGTTTGAGTAGACCTCCAGCTGGACGAAGTCCGGTTGTCTTTTTGGCCACACGACACACCCTCCACACTCATACCAAGCCTTTATTATGATTGGGCACATTCATTCCCATGCTTCCCTCTCACTTGCAACCATGCCTTTCTCACCCGCAAGATCTTGTGGTGTGGTGCGCCCAGTAATCCGTGTGTTACATCTCATTAACTCATAGTATAGTAATGGGGTTGTATGGCACGCTTTGTAGTTCCCCACTCCCTGCAAGAATAGGAAAGAAGATCCTACCCCCTCCCGGCTCCGCTCTTGTCTGAGCTGTCGCCGCAATGTACCAGCAGTGCCCCACAGAACACATAGATTCAGCGGAATGCAGGTTCTCTAAATGAGATACAGAAGTCCATTAACTTCCCTACATCATCCCATCTAGTAACAGATGAAAGAGATAGTCCTGTGAATAGCCTCTTCTGGCTCAAGAAGATAGATCAGAGATTGGTGTACCCCATTCCCAAAATACCCACTGAGTATATACAACAGAAAGATGACAATCTGTCCAATTCAAGCCGTAGATAGAAAGACAGCAACAGCTCATCTGACGCCAAGAACAAATGAAATCCTCTTGGGAGATATATGGTTCAGATTCACTTCCCCGGCTATGCCAAGGACAAGACGCGCAGCCAAATCGGCTAACGGTCACCCAACTCGTCATTGGTTATGATTGGCCTTTCGCCAATTCATCTTCCCCTTCAACCCATGGTATATTTATAACTCCATGTTTGGCTGGAGTACCCACAACCCAAGCCCTACCTTTCTTCACCACTTCAGTAGGAGGTTGCATCTCTGTCCCAATCTTCAAATCGACTTGACAAGATGCCACTATCCAACGGTAGGTGTGTACACGGCCATGAATTGCTTAGCAGCCGCACCAGCGCTCATTTGGCGCAAGGCGCTCCATCGGGTTTACCCGATGTGAAAGACATTGGCTACTTGCTCCATGTAAAGATTGTGATAGGAAGATAACCCAAAGAACCATCTTTCATGGAGATTTGAGAGAACAAGAGAACTGAGAGCTTCCGAAAGCCGTTCCCCCCTGTCTACCCAAAATAAAAGAATGCATAAGGACATGGACCACTGGCGTTTCGCTACAGTGATACATATTTTGTTACAGATATTTAGTGACAGACATGTTGTTACAGATATATAGTGAGCTACATGTTGTTACAGATATATAGTGACAGACATGTTGTTACAGATATTTAATGACAGACATGTTGTTACAGATATATAGTGACAGACATGTTGTTACAGATATATAGTGACAGACATGTTGTTACAGATATATAGTGACCTACATGTTGTTACAGATATATAGTGACAGACATGTTGTTACAGATATTTAGTGATATATATTTTGTTACAGATATATAGTGACAGACATGTTGTTACAGATATATAGTGACAGACATGTTGTTACAGATATTTAGTTATATATATTTTGTTACAGATCTTTTGTGACAGACATGTTGGTACAGATATATAGTGACAGACATGTTGTTACAGATACTTAGTGACAGACATGTTGTTACAGATATTTAGTGATAGACATGTTGTTAAGGATATTTAGTGACAGACATTTCTTTACATATATTTCGCAACAGACATTTTGTTACAGATATTTAGTGACAGATATGTTGTTACAGATATTTAGTGACAGACATGTTGTTACAGATATATAGTGACAGACATGTTGTTACAGATATTTAGTGATATATATTTTGTTACAGATATTTAGTGACAGACATGTTGTTACAGATATATAGTGACCTACATGTTGTTACAGATATATAGTGACAGACATGTTGTTACAGATATTTAGTGATATATATTTTGTTACAGATATTTAGTGACAGACATGTTGTTACAGATATATAGTGACAGACATGCTGTTACAGATATATAGTGATATATATTTTGTTACAGATATTTAGTGACAGACATGTTGTTACAGATATTTAGGGACAGACATGCTGTTACAGATATTTACTGATAGACATGTTGTTAAGGATATTTAGTGACAGACATTTCTTTACATATATTTCGTAACAGACATTTTGTTACAGATATTTAGTGATATATATTTTGTTACAGATATTTAGTGACAGACATGTTGTTACAGATATTTAGGGACAGACATGTTGTTACAGATATTTAGTGATAGACATTTCTTTACTTATATTTCGTAACAGACATTTTGTTACAGATATTTAGTGACAGACATTTTGTTATAGATATTTAGTGATATATATTTTGTTATAGATATTTAGTGACAGACATGTTGTTACAGATATTTAGTGACAGACAAGTTGTTACAGATATTTAGGGACAGACATGCTGTTACAGATATTTAGTGACAGACATGTTGTTAAGGATATTTAGTGACAGACATTTCTTTACATATATTTCGTAACATACATGTTGTTACAGATATTTAGTGATATATATTTTGTTATAGATATTTAGTGACAGACATGTTGTTACAGATATTTAGTGACAGACATGTTGTTACAGATATATAGTGACAGATATGTTGTTACAGATATTTAGCGACAGACATGTTGTTACAGATATTTAGTGATATATATTTTGTTATAGATATTTAGTGACAGAAATGTTGTTACAGATATTTCGTGACATACATGTTGTTACAGATATTTAGTGACAGACATGGTGTTACATATATTTAGTGACAGACATGTTGTTACAGATATATAGTGACAGACATGTTGTTACAGATATATAGTGATATATATTTTGTTACAGATATATAGTGATATATATTTTGTTACAGGCATATAGTGACAGACATGTTGTTACAGATATATAGTGACAGACATGTTGTTACAGATATTTAGTGACAGACATGTTGTTACAGATATTTAGGGACAGACATGTTGTTACAGATATTCAGTGATAGACATGTTGCTAAGGATATTTAGTGACAGACATTTCTTTACATATATTTCGTAACAGACATTTTGTTACAGATATTTAGTGACAGATATGTTGTTACAGATATTTAGTGACAGACATATTGTTACAGATATTTAGTGACAGACATGTTGTTACAGATATTTAGTGACAGACATTTCTTTACATATATTTCTTTACATATATTTCTTAACAGACATTTCTTTACATATATTTCGTAACAGACATGTTGTTACAGATATTTAGTGACAGACATTTTGTTACAGATATTTAGGGACAGACATGTTGTTACAGATATTTAGTGACAGACATGTTGTTACAGATATATAGTGACAGACATGTTGTTACAGATATATAGTGACAGACATGTTGTTACAGATATTTAGTGATATATATTTTGTTACAGATATTTAGTGACAGACATGTTGTTAAGGATATTTAGTGATATATATTTTGTTACAGATATTTAGTGACAGACATGTTGTTACAGATATATAGTGAGCTACATGTTGTTACAGATATATAGTGACAGACATGTTGTTACAGATATTTAATGACAGACATGTTGTTACAGATATATAGTGACAGACATGTTGTTACAGATATATAGTGACAGACATGTTGTTACAGATATATAGTGACCTACATGTTGTTACAGATATATAGTGACAGACATGTTGTTACAGATATTTAGTGATATATATTTTGTTACAGATATATAGTGACAGACATGTTGTTACAGATATATAGTGACAGACATGTTGTTACAGATATATAGTGACAGACATGTTGTTACAGATATTTAGTGATATATATTTTGTTACAGATATTTTGTGACAGACATGTTGTTACAGATATATAGTGACAGACATGTTGTTACAGATACTTAGTGACAGACATGTTGTTACAGATATATAGTGACCTACATGTTGTTACAGATATATAGTGACAGACATGTTGTTACAGATATTTAGTGATATATATTTTGTTACAGATAAATAGTGACAGACATGTTGTTACAGATATATAGTGACCTACATGTTGTTACAGATATATAGTGACAGACATGTTGTTACAGATATTTAGTGATATATATTTTGTTACAGATATTTAGTGACAGACATGTTGTTACAGATATTTAGTGACGGACATGTTGTTACAGATATTTAGTGATAGACAGGTTGTTAAGGATATTTAGTGACAGACATTTCTTTACATATATTTCGCAACAGACATTTTGTTACAGATATTTAGTGACAGATAGGTTGTTACAGATATTTAGTGACAGACATGTTGTTACAGATATTTAGTGACAGACATGTTGTTACAGATATTTAGTGACAGACATTTCTTTACTTATATTTCGTAACAGACATGTTGTTACAGATATATAGTCACAGACATGTTGTTACAGATATATAGTGACAGACATGTTGTTACAGATATATAGTGACAGACATGTTGTTACAGATATTTAGTGATATATATTTTGTTACAGATATTTAGTGACAGACATGTTGTTACAGATATATAGTGACCTACATGTTGTTACAGATATATAGTGACAGACATGTTGTTACAGATATTTAGTGATATATATTTTGTTACAGATATTTAGTGACAGACATGTTGTTACAGATATATAGTGACAGACATGTTGTTACATATATATAGTGACAGACATTTCTTTACATATATTTCTTTACATATATTTCGTAACAGACATTTCTTTACATATATTTCGTAACAGACATTTTGTTACAGATATTTAGTGATATATATTTTGTTACAGATATTTAGTGACAGACATGTTGTTACAGATATTTAGGGACAGACATGTTGTTACAGATATTTAGTGATAGACATTTCTTTACTTATATTTCGTAACAGACATTTTGTTACAGATATTTAGTGACAGACATTTTGTTATAGATATTTAGTGATATATATTTTGTTATAGATATTTAGTGACAGACATGTTGTTACAGATATTTAGTGACAGACAAGTTGTTACAGATATTTAGGGACAGACATGCTGTTACAGATATTTAGTGACAGACATGTTGTTAAGGATATTTAGTGACAGACATTTCTTTACATATATTTCGTAACAGACATGTTGTTACAGATATATAGTGACAGATATGTTGTTACAGATATTTAGCGACAGACATGTTGTTACAGATATTTAGTGATATATATTTTGTTATAGATATTTAGTGACAGAAATGTTGTTACAGATATTTAGTGACATACATGTTGTTACAGATATTTAGTGACAGACATGGTGTTACAGATATTTAGTGACATACATGTTGTTACAGATATTTAGTGACAGACATGGTGTTACATATATTTAGTGACAGACATGTTGTTACAGATATATAGTGACAGACATGTTGTTACAGATATATAGTGATATATATTTTGTTACAGATATATAGTGATATATATTTTGTTACAGGCATATAGTGACAGACATGTTGTTACAGATATATAGTGACAGACATGTTGTTACAGATATTTAGTGACAGATATGTTGTTACAGATATTTAGTGACAGACATTTCTTTACATATATTTCTTTACATATATTTCTTAACAGACATTTCTTTACATATATTTCGTAACAGACATGTTGTTACAGATATTTAGTGACAGACATTTTGTTACAGATATTTAGGGACAGACATGTTGTTACAGATATTTAGTGACAGACATGTTGTTACAGATATATAGTGACAGACATGTTGTTACAGATATATAGTGACAGACATGTTGTTACAGATATTTAGTGATATATATTTTGTTACAGATATTTAGTGACAGACATGTTGTTAAGGATATTTAGTGATATATATTTTGTTACAGATATTTAGTGACAGACATGTTGTTACAGATATATAGTGAGCTACATGTTGTTACAGATATATAGTGACAGACATGTTGTTACAGATAATTAATGACAGACATGTTGTTACAGATATATAGTGACAGACATGTTGTTACAGATATATAATGACAGACATGTTGTTACAGATATATAGTGACCTACATGTTGTTACAGATATATAGTGACAGACATGTTGTTACAGATATTTAGTGATATATATTTTGTTACAGATATATAGTGACAGACATGTTGTTACAGATATATAGTGACAGACATGTTGTTACAGATATATAGTGACAGACATGTTGTTACAGATATTTAGTGATATATATTTTGTTACAGATATTTTGTGACAGACATGTTGTTACAGATATATAGTGACAGACATGTTGTTACAGATACTTAGTGACAGACATGTTGTTACAGATATATAGTGACCTACATGTTGTTACAGATATATAGTCACAGACATGTTGTTACAGATATTTAGTGATATATATTTTGTTACAGATAAATAGTGACATACATGTTGTTACAGATATATAGTGACCTACATGTTGTTACAGATATATAGTGACAGACATGTTGTTACAGATATTTAGTGATATATATTTTGTTACAGATATTTAGTGACAGACATGTTGTTACAGATATTTAGTGACGGACATGTTGTTACAGATATTTAGTGATAGACAGGTTGTTAAGGATATTTAGTGACAGACATTTCTTTACATATATTTCGCAACAGACATTTTGTTACAGATATTTAGTGACAGATAGGTTGTTACAGATATTTAATGACAGACATGTTGTTACAGATATTTAGTGACAGACATGTTGTTACAGATATTTAGTGACAGACATTTCTTTACTTATATTTCGTAACAGACATGTTGTTACAGATATATAGTGACAGACATGTTGTTACAGATATATAGTGACAGACATGTTGTTACAGATATTTAGTGATATATATTTTGTTACAGATATTTAGTGACAGACATGTTGTTACAAATCAAATCAAATCAAATCAAATCAACTTTATTAGGGTCACAAATTGGGCGCGCAGGCCCGTCTTACATTCGGCCCTTCCAATCACTCGTCTTTCGTTCATCAAGAGCATTATACATTTACATAGGAAGATAAAATAAACATTGTGAAATGAATGTTGTAAACATAAACAAGGCTAATTACCATGTTATGAAGCCCATCTCCCACCTATCCATACATCACCCCACCCACACAACACCCCCACCTACCCACACACACGCGCACCAAGGGACACATACACACCCCCACCTACCGACACACACGCACACCAAGGGACACATACATACCCCACCAACCGATCCATCCCCCTCCCGCACATCCCCCACCAACCCACACATCCTACGCCCATCCACATACACATACTACCCCACACATCCTCTCCCCACCCACACCTCAAACCACCCATCCCCCAGCCACATCTCCATCGACAACATATTCCCCACCCATGCACACAATCCCCCACCAACCCACACATCGCACATCCACTCACACATTCCCAAACCATACACACACAACCCCACCAACTGACATGTCCCTACCCCCACCCCACACACACACATCTCTCTAACCACCCATACATCCAAAATCCACTAACACACACCCCACCACCCACACATACAACTTCCACCCACCCACACATGCCTTAACCTAATCCCCCACCACACAATCCCCCACCCGCACATCACATACACCTCCTATCATGCACTATTCCCAACCCACGCACCACACACACACATATCCCTCACCAACACATCCCCACTTACACACAACACACATATCCCCCACCCAGATACCACACAATATTCCCACCCACACCCACACAGATACCCTTACCCATCCACCCCACATACCCCCACTCACACAACACAAAAACAAAACAAAACACAAAAATCCCCCACCCACACACACATACCTCACCCACACAATATCCCCAACCAACACACCACACACCTCTCCCCACCCACACACGCATTCCCTACCCGTCCACCAACACACACTCACTCACGCATACATTCTCCACTACGCACCCACACCCCCCCCCCCCAACCAAACATCTCTCGATCACAATACCCCTACCCCACACACATCCTCCACCCACTCACACATCCCACCCCGACACATACAACTCCCTCACCCACTTACACATCCCTAAGCCACTCACTCACACACCCCCACCCACACATTCCCCATCCAAACACACACATCTCCCACCAACACTCCCCCACATACTTCCCCCAACCACCACAATCCCCTACTCACCCATACATATACCCCATTCATACGCACATTCCCCGCACCCATCACACACATCCCCCACACCACACACTATCCTCCACCCATACCTCCACAAACATACCCTCCACCCACACATCATTCACACATCCCCCACCAACACACCGCACAAATATCTCAAACCCACACACCATACACTTCTCCCCACCCACCCTTGCATCCCCAATCCACCCAACACAATCCCCTACCCACACAACCCCGCCTCCTACACATACTTCCTCAAACCGTCCACACATCTCCACCCACATAAACACACATCCCCTGCATCCGTCCCATACACATATCCTCCACCCATACACACATCCCCCACACCCATTCCAACACCCCTACTTTCACCCCCACACATCCATCCACACATCCCACCAACACCCACAAATACCACTACCCACCAAAACCAACACACCCCAACCCATCCAAACGCATATCCCCACCCACACACCCCCCACCCACACATATCCCCACACGCACACATATCCTCCACATACACTCACACTTCCTCACATCTAGACACATACAAAATGTCTCACGATAGTATTGAAACTAGTATGAATAAACTCTCACACTTTACTCACACATATACACTGACACTTGTCATGAGCAGTCTCATAAAAATGTTAAACATGGAGAAAAATGTGTACATAAAAATATATAGATATAGTGACAGACAGACAGATATATAGTGACCTACATGTTGTTACAGATATATAGTGACAGACATGTTGTTACAGATATTTAGTGATATATATTTTGTTACAGATATTTAGTGACAGACATGTTGTTACAGATATATAGTGACAGACATGTTGTTACAGATATATAGTGACAGACATTTCTTTACATATATTTCTTTACATATATTTCGTAACAGACATTTCTTTACATATATTTCGTAACAGACATGTTGTTACAGATATTTAGTGAGAGACATTTTGTTACAGATATTTAGGGAGAGACATGTTGTTACAGATATTTAGTGACAGACATGTTGTTACAGATATATAGTGACAGACATGTTGTTACAGATATATAGTGACAGACATGTTGTTACAGATATTTAGTGATATATATTTTGTTACAGATATTTAGTGACAGACATGTTGTTAAGGATATTTAGTGATATATATTTTGTTACAGATATTTAGTGACAGACATGTTGTTACAGATATATAGTGAGCTACATGTTGTTACAGATATATAGTGACAGACATGTTGTTACAGATATTTAGTGACAGACATGTTGTTACAGATATATAGTGACAGACATGTTGTTACAGATATATAGTGACAGACATGTTGTTACAGATATATAGTGACCTACATGTTGTTACAGATATATAGTGACAGACATGTTGTTACAGATATTTAGTGATATATATTTTGTTACAGATATATAGTGACAGACATGTTGTTACAGATATATAGTGACAGACATGTTGTTACAGATATATGGTGACAGACATGTTGTTACAGATATTTAGTTATATATATTTTGTTACAGATATTTTGTGACAGACATGTTGTTACAGATATATAGTGACAGACATGTTGTTACAGATACTTAGTGACAGACATTTCTTTACTTATATTTCGTAACAGACATGTTGTTACAGATATATAGTGACAGACATGTTGTTACAGATATATAGTGACAGACATGTTGTTACAGATATATAGTGACAGACATGTTGTTACTGATATTTAGTGATATATATTTTGTTACAGATATTTAGTGACAGACATGTTGTTACAGATATATAGTGACCTACATGTTGTTACAGATATATAGTGACAGACATGTTGTTACAGATATTTAGTGATATATATTTTGTTACAGATATTTAGTGACAGACATGTTGTTACAGATATATAGTGACAGACATGCTGTTACAGATATATAGTGATATATATTTTGTTACAGATATTTAGTGACAGACATGTTGTTACAGATACTTAGTGACAGACATGTTGTTACAGATATATAGTGACCTACATGTTGTTACAGATATATAGTGACAGACATGTTGTTACAGATATTTAGTGATATATATTTTGTTACAGATAAATAGTGACAGACATGTTGTTACAGATATATAGTGACCTACATGTTGTTACAGATATATAGTGACAGACATGTTGTTACAGATATTTAGTGATATATATTTTGTTACAGATATTTAGTGACAGACATGTTGTTACAGATATTTAGTGACGGACATGTTGTTACAGATATTTAGTGATAGACAGGTTGTTAAGGATATTTAGTGACAGACATTTCTTTACATATATTTCGCAACAGACATTTTGTTACAGATATTTAGTGACAGATAGGTTGTTACAGATATTTAGTGACAGACATGTTGTTACAGATATTTAGTGACAGACATGTTGTTACAGATATTTAGTGACAGACATTTCTTTACTTATATTTCGTAACAGACATGTTGTTACAGATATATAGTGACAGACATGTTGTTACAGATATATAGTGACAGACATGTTGTTACAGATATATAGTGACAGACATGTTGTTACAGATATTTAGTGATATATATTTTGTTACAGATATTTAGTGACAGACATGTTGTTACAGATATATAGTGACCTACATGTTGTTACAGATATATAGTGACAGACATGTTGTTACAGATATTTAGTGATATATATTTTGTTACAGATATTTAGTGACAGACATGTTGTTACAGATATATAGTGACAGACATGTTGTTACAGATATATAGTGACAGACATTTCTTTACATATATTTCTTTACATATATTTCGTAACAGACATTTCTTTACATATATTTCGTAACAGACATTTTGTTACAGATATTTAGTGATATATATTTTGTTACAGATATTTAGTGACAGACATGTTGTTACAGATATTTAGGGACAGACATGTTGTTACAGATATTTAGTGATAGACATTTCTTTACTTATATTTCGTAACAGACATTTTGTTACAGATATTTAGTGACAGACATTTTGTTATAGATATTTAGTGATATATATTTTGTTATAGATATTTAGTGACAGACATGTTGTTACAGATATTTAGTGACAGACAAGTTGTTACAGATATTTAGGGACAGACATGCTGTTACAGATATTTAGTGACAGACATGTTGTTAAGGATATTTAGTGACAGACATTTCTTTACATATATTTCGTAACAGACATGTTGTTACAGATATTTAGTGATATATATTTTGTTATAGATATTTAGTGACAGACATGTTGTTACAGATATTTAGTGACAGACATGTTGTTACAGATATATAGTGACAGATATGTTGTTACAGATATTTAGCGACAGACATGTTGTTACAGATATTTAGTGATATATATTTTGTTATAGATATTTAGTGACAGAAATGTTGTTACAGATATTTAGTGACATACATGTTGTTACAGATATTTAGTGACAGACATGGTGTTACATATATTTAGTGACAGACATGTTGTTACAGATATATAGTGACAGACATGTTGTTACAGATATATAGTGATATATATTTTGTTACAGATATATAGTGATATATATTTTGTTACAGGCATATAGTGACAGACATGTTGTTACAGATATATAGTGACAGACATGTTGTTACAGATATTTAGTGACAGACATGTTGTTACAGATATTTAGGGACAGACATGTTGTTACAGATATTCAGTGATAGACATGTTGTTAAGGATATTTAGTGACAGACATTTCTTTACATATATTTCGTAACAGACATTTTGTTACAGATATTTAGTGACAGATATGTTGTTACAGTTATTTAGTGACAGACATATTGTTACAGATATTTAGTGACAGACATGTTGTTACAGATATTTAGTGACAGACATTTCTTTACATATATTTCTTTACATATATTTCTTAACAGACATTTCTTTACATATATTTCGTAACAGACATGTTGTTACAGATATTTAGTGACAGACATTTTGTTACAGATATTTAGGGACAGACATGTTGTTACAGATATTTAGTGACAGACATGTTGTTACAGATATATAGTGACAGACATGTTGTTACAGATATATAGTGACAGACATGTTGTTACAGATATTTAGTGATATATATTTTGTTACAGATATTTAGTGACAGACATGTTGTTAAGGATATTTAGTGATATATATTTTGTTACAGATATTTAGTGACAGACATGTTGTTACAGATATATAGTGAGCTACATGTTGTTACAGATATATAGTGACAGACATGTTGTTACAGATATTTAATGACAGACATGTTGTTACAGATATATAGTGACAGACATGTTGTTACAGATATATAGTGACAGACATGTTGTTACAGATATATAGTGACCTACATGTTGTTACAGATATATAGTGACAGACATGTTGTTACAGATATTTAGTGATATATATTTTGTTACAGATATATAGTGACAGACATGTTGTTACAGATATATAGTGACAGACATGTTGTTACAGATATATAGTGACAGACATGTTGTTACAGATATTTAGTGATATATATTTTGGTTCAGATATTTTGTGACAGACATGTTGTTACAGATATATAGTGACAGACATGTTGTTACAGATACTTAGTGACAGACATGTTGTTACAGATATATAGTGACCTACATGTTGTTACAGATATATAGTGACAGACATGTTGTTACAGATATTTAGTGATATATATTTTGTTACAGATAAATAGTGACAGACATGTTGTTACAGATATATAGTGACCTACATGTTGTTACAGATATATAGTGACAGACATGTTGTTACAGATATTTAGTGATATATATTTTGTTACAGATATTTAGTGACAGACATGTTGTTACAGATATTTAGTGACGGACATGTTGTTACAGATATTTAGTGATAGACAGGTTGTTAAGGATATTTAGTGACAGACATTTCTTTACATATATTTCGCAACAGACATTTTGTTACAGATATTTAGTGACAGATAGGTTGTTACAGATATTTAGTGACAGACATGTTGTTACAGATATTTAGTGACAGACATGTTGTTACAGATATTTAGTGACAGACATTTCTTTACTTATATTTCGTAACAGACATGTTGTTACAGATATATAGTCACAGACATGTTGTTACAGATATATAGTGACAGACATGTTGTTACAGATATATAGTGACAGACATGTTGTTACAGATATTTAGTGATATATATTTTGTTACAGATATTTAGTGACAGACATGTTGTTACAGATATATAGTGACCTACATGTTGTTACAGATATATAGTGACAGACATGTTGTTACAGATATTTAGTGATATATATTTTGTTACAGATATTTAGTGACAGACATGTTGTTACAGATATATAGTGACAGACATGTTGTTACAGATATATAGTGACAGACATTTCTTTACATATATTTCTTTACATATATTTCGTAACAGACATTTCTTTACATATATTTCGTAACAGACATTTTGTTACAGATATTTAGTGATATATATTTTGTTACAGATATTTAGTGACAGACATGTTGTTACAGATATTTAGGGACAGACATGTTGTTACAGATATTTAGTGATAGACATTTCTTTACTTATATTTCGTAACAGACATTTTGTTACAGATATTTAGTGACAGACATTTTGTTATAGATATTTAGTGATATATATTTTGTTATAGATATTTAGTGACAGACATGTTGTTACAGATATTTAGTGACAGACAAGTTGTTACAGATATTTAGGGACAGACATGCTGTTACAGATATTTAGTGACAGACATGTTGTTAAGGATATTTAGTGACAGACATTTCTTTACATATATTTCGTAACAGACATGTTGTTACAGATATATAGTGACAGATATGTTGTTACAGATATTTAGCGACAGACATGTTGTTACAGATATTTAGTGATATATATTTTGTTATAGATATTTAGTGACAGAAATGTTGTTACAGATATTTAGTGACATACATGTTGTTACAGATATTTAGTGACAGACATGGTGTTACAGATATTTAGTGACATACATGTTGTTACAGATATTTAGTGACAGACATGGTGTTACATATATTTAGTGACAGACATGTTGTTACAGATATATAGTGACAGACATGTTGTTACAGATATATAGTGATATATATTTTGTTACAGATATATAGTGATATATATTTTGTTACAGGCATATAGTGACAGACATGTTGTTACAGATATATAGTGACAGACATGTTGTTACAGATATTTAGTGACAGATATGTTGTTACAGATATTTAGTGACAGACATTTCTTTACATATATTTCTTTACATATATTTCTTAACAGACATTTCTTTACATATATTTCGTAACAGACATGTTGTTACAGATATTTAGTGACAGACATTTTGTTACAGATATTTAGGGACAGACATGTTGTTACAGATATTTAGTGACAGACATGTTGTTACAGATATATAGTGACAGACATGTTGTTACAGATATATAGTGACAGACATGTTGTTACAGATATTTAGTGATATATATTTTGTTACAGATATTTAGTGACAGACATGTTGTTAAGGATATTTAGTGATATATATTTTGTTACAGATATTTAGTGACAGACATGTTGTTACAGATATATAGTGAGCTACATGTTGTTACAGATATATAGTGACAGACATGTTGTTACAGATAATTAATGACAGACATGTTGTTACAGATATATAGTGACAGACATGTTGTTACAGATATATAGTGACAGACATGTTGTTACAGATATATAGTGACCTACATGTTGTTACAGATATATAGTGACAGACATGTTGTTACAGATATTTAGTGATATATATTTTGTTACAGATATATAGTGACAGACATGTTGTTACAGATATATAGTGACAGACATGTTGTTACAGATATATAGTGACAGACATGTTGTTACAGATATTTAGTGATATATATTTTGTTACAGATATTTTGTGACAGACATGTTGTTATAGATATATAGTGACAGACATGTTGTTACAGATACTTAGTGACAGACATGTTGTTACAGATATATAGTGACCTACATGTTGTTACAGATATATAGTCACAGACATGTTGTTACAGATATTTAGTGATATATATTTTGTTACAGATAAATAGTGACATACATGTTGTTACAGATATATAGTGACCTACATGTTGTTACAGATATATAGTGACAGACATGTTGTTACAGATATTTAGTGATATATATTTTGTTACAGATATTTAGTGACAGACATGTTGTTACAGATATTTAGTGACGGACATGTTGTTACAGATATTTAGTGATAGACAGGTTGTTAAGGATATTTAGTGACAGACATTTCTTTACATATATTTCGCAACAGACATTTTGTTACAGATATTTAGTGACAGATAGGTTGTTACAGATATTTAGTGACAGACATGTTGTTACAGATATTTAGTGACAGACATGTTGTTACAGATATTTAGTGACAGACATTTCTTTACTTATATTTCGTAACAGACATGTTGTTACAGATATATAGTGACAGACATGTTGTTACAGATATATAGTGACAGACATGTTGTTACAGATATTTAGTGATATATATTTTGTTACAGATATTTAGTGACAGACATGTTGTTACAGATATATAGTGACCTACATATTGTTACAGATATATAGTGACAGACATGTTGTTACAGATATTTAGTGATATATATTTTGTTACAGATATTTAGTGACAGACATGTTGTTACAGATATATAGTGACAGACATGTTGTTACAGATATATAGTGACAGACATTTCTTTACATATATTTCTTTACATATATTTCGTAACAGACATTTCTTTACATATATTTCGTAACAGACATGTTGTTACAGATATTTAGTGACAGACATTTTGTTACAGATATTTAGGGAGAGACATGTTGTTACAGATATTTAGTGACAGACATGTTGTTACAGATATATAGTGACAGACATGTTGTTACAGATATATAGTGACAGACATGTTGTTACAGATATTTAGTGATATATATTTTGTTACAGATATTTAGTGACAGACATGTTGTTAAGGATATTTAGTGATATATATTTTGTTACAGATATTTAGTGACAGACATGTTGTTACAGATATATAGTGAGCTACATGTTGTTACAGATATATAGTGACAGACATGTTGTTACAGATATTTAGTGACAGACATGTTGTTACAGATATATAGTGACAGACATGTTGTTACAGATATATAGTGACAGACATGTTGTTACATATATATAGTGACCTACATGTTGTTACAGATATATAGTGACAGACATGTTGTTACAGATATTTAGTGATATATATTTTGTTACAGATATATAGTGACAGACATGTTGTTACAGATATATAGTGACAGACATGTTGTTACAGATATATGGTGACAGACATGTTGTTACAGATATTTAGTTATATATATTTTGTTACAGATATTTTGTGACAGACATGTTGTTACAGATATATAGTGACAGACATGTTGTTACAGATACTTAGTGACAGACATTTCTTTACTTATATTTCGTAACAGACATGTTGTTACAGATATATAGTGACAGACATGTTGTTACAGATATATAGTGACAGACATGTTGTTACAGATATATAGTGACAGACATGTTGTTACTGATATTTAGTGATATATATTTTGTTACAGA
Source organism: Cepaea hortensis (assembly GCA_963921405.1). Classification (NCBI taxonomy): domain Eukaryota; kingdom Metazoa; phylum Mollusca; class Gastropoda; order Stylommatophora; family Helicidae; genus Cepaea; species Cepaea hortensis. The sequence goes on from OY992878.1 coordinate 169,653,194, forward strand.
TATTTAGTGACAGACATGTTGTTACAGATATATAGTGACCTACATGTTGTTACAGATATATAGTGACAGACATGTTGTTACAGATATTTAGTGATATATATTTTGTTACAGATATTTAGTGACAGACATGTTGTTACAGATATATAGTGACAGACATGCTGTTACAGATATATAGTGATATATATTTTGTTACAGATATTTAGTGACAGACATGTTGTTACAGATACTTAGTGACAGACATGTTGTTACAGATATATAGTGACCTACATGTTGTTACAGATATATAGTGACAGACATGTTGTTACAGATATTTAGTGATATATATTTTGTTACAGATAAATAGTGACAGACATGTTGTTACAGATATATAGTGACCTACATGTTGTTACAGATATATAGTGACAGACATGTTGTTACAGATATTTAGTGATATATATTTTGTTACAGATATTTAGTGACAGACATGTTGTTACAGATATTTAGTGACGGACATGTTGTTACAGATATTTAGTGATAGACAGGTTGTTAAGGATATTTAGTGACAGACATTTCTTTACATATATTTCGCAACAGACATTTTGTTACAGATATTTAGTGACAGATAGGTTGTTACAGATATTTAGTGACAGACATGTTGTTACAGATATTTAGTGACAGACATTTCTTTACTTATATTTCGTAACAGACATGTTGTTACAGATATATAGTGACAGACATGTTGTTACAGATATATAGTGACAGACATGTTGTTACAGATATATAGTGACAGACATGTTGTTACAGATATTTAGTGATATATATTTTGTTACAGATATTTAGTGACAGACATGTTGTTACAGATATATAGTGACCTACATGTTGTTACAGATATATAGTGACAGACATGTTGTTACAGATATTTAGTGATATATATTTTGTTACAGATATTTAGTGACAGACATGTTGTTACAGATATATAGTGACAGACATGTTGTTACAGATATATAGTGACAGACATTTCTTTACATATATTTCTTTACATATATTTCGTAACAGACATTTCTTTACATATATTTCGTAACAGACATTTTGTTACAGATATTTAGTGATATATATTTTGTTACAGATATTTAGTGACAGACATGTTGTTACAGATATTTAGGGACAGACATGTTGTTACAGATATTTAGTGATAGACATTTCTTTACTTATATTTCGTAACAGACATTTTGTTACAGATATTTAGTGACAGACATTTTGTTATAGATATTTAGTGATATATATTTTGTTATAGATATTTAGTGACAGACATGTTGTTACAGATATTTAGTGACAGACAAGTTGTTACAGATATTTAGGGACAGACATGCTGTTACAGATATTTAGTGACAGACATGTTGTTAAGGATATTTAGTGACAGACATTTCTTTACATATATTTCGTAACAGACATGTTGTTACAGATATTTAGTGATATATATTTTGTTATAGATATTTAGTGACAGACATGTTGTTACAGATATTTAGTGACAGACATGTTGTTACAGATATATAGTGACAGATATGTTGTTACAGATATTTAGCGACAGACATGTTGTTACAGATATTTAGTGATATATATTTTGTTATAGATATTTAGTGACAGAAATGTTGTTACAGATATTTAGTGACATACATGTTGTTACAGATATTTAGTGACAGACATGGTGTTACATATATTTAGTGACAGACATGTTGTTACAGATATATAGTGACAGACATGTTGTTACAGATATATAGTGATATATATTTTGTTACAGATATATAGTGATATATATTTTGTTACAGGCATATAGTGACAGACATGTTGTTACAGATATATAGTGACAGACATGTTGTTACAGATATTTAGTGACAGACATGTTGTTACAGATATTTAGGGACAGACATGTTGTTACAGATATTCAGTGATAGACATGTTGTTAAGGATATTTAGTGACAGACATTTCTTTACATATATTTCGTAACAGACATTTTGTTACAGATATTTAGTGACAGATATGTTGTTACAGATATTTAGTGACAGACATATTGTTACAGATATTTAGTGACAGACATGTTGTTACAGATATTTAGTGACAGACATTTCTTTACATATATTTCTTTACATATATTTCTTAACAGACATTTCTTTACATATATTTCGTAACAGACATGTTGTTACAGATATTTAGTGACAGACATTTTGTTACAGATATTTAGGGACAGACATGTTGTTACAGATATTTAGTGACAGACATGTTGTTACAGATATATAGTGACAGACATGTTGTTACAGATATATAGTGACAGACATGTTGTTACAGATATTTAGTGATATATATTTTGTTACAGATATTTAGTGACAGACATGTTGTTAAGGATATTTAGTGATATATATTTTGTTACAGATATTTAGTGACAGACATGTTGTTACAGATATATAGTGAGCTACATGTTGTTACAGATATATAGTGACAGACATGTTGTTACAGATATTTAATGACAGACATGTTGTTACAGATATATAGTGACAGACATGTTGTTACAGATATATAGTGACAGACATGTTGTTACAGATATATAGTGACCTACATGTTGTTACAGATATATAGTGACAGACATGTTGTTACAGATATTTAGTGATATATATTTTGTTACAGATATATAGTGACAGACATGTTGTTACAGATATATAGTGACAGACATGTTGTTACAGATGTATAGTGACAGACATGTTGTTACAGATATTTAGTGATATATATTTTGTTACAGATATTTTGTGACATACATGTTGTTACAGATATATAGTGACAGACATTTTGTTACAGATACTTAGTGACAGACATGTTGTTACAGATATATAGTGACCTACATGTTGTTACAGATATATAGTGACAGACATGTTGTTACAGATATTTAGTGATATATATTTTGTTACAGATAAATAGTGACAGACATGTTGTTACAGATATATAGTTACCTACATGTTGTTACAGATATATAGTGACAGACATGTTGTTACAGATATTTAGTGATATATATTTTGTTACAGATATTTAGTGACAGACATGTTGTTACAGATATTTAGTGACGGACATGTTGTTACAGATATTTAGTGATAGACAGGTTGTTAAGGATATTTAGTGACAGACATTTCTTTACATATATTTCGCAACAGACATTTTGTTACAGATATTTAGTGACAGACATGTTGTTACAGATATATAGTGAGCTACATGTTGTTACAGATATATAGTGACAGACATGTTGTTACAGATATTTAGTGACAGACATGTTGTTACAGATATATAGTGACAGACATGTTGTTACAGATATATAGTGACAGACATGTTGTTACAGATATATAGTGACCTACATGTTGTTACAGATATATAGTGACAGACATGTTGTTACAGATATTTAGTGATATATATTTTGTTACAGATATATAGTGACAGACATGTTGTTACAGATATATAGTGACAGACATGTTGTTACAGATATATGGTGACAGACATGTTGTTACAGATATTTAGTTATATATATTTTGTTACAGATATTTTGTGACAGACATGTTGTTACAGATATATAGTGACAGACATGTTGTTACAGATACTTAGTGACAGACATTTCTTTACTTATATTTCGTAACAGACATGTTGTTACAGATATATAGTGACAGACATGTTGTTACAGATATATAGTGACAGACATGTTGTTACAGATATATAGTGACAGACATGTTGTTACTGATATTTAGTGATATATATTTTGTTACAGATATTTAGTGACAGACATGTTGTTACAGATATATAGTGACCTACATGTTGTTACAGATATATAGTGACAGACATGTTGTTACAGATATTTAGTGATATATATTTTGTTACAGATATTTAGTGACAGACATGTTGTTACAGATATATAGTGACAGACATGCTGTTACAGATATATAGTGATATATATTTTGTTACAGATATTTAGTGACAGACATGTTGTTACAGATACTTAGTGACAGACATGTTGTTACAGATATATAGTGACCTACATGTTGTTACAGATATATAGTGACAGACATGTTGTTACAGATATTTAGTGATATATATTTTGTTACAGATAAATAGTGACAGACATGTTGTTACAGATATATAGTGACCTACATGTTGTTACAGATATATAGTGACAGACATGTTGTTACAGATATTTAGTGATATATATTTTGTTACAGATATTTAGTGACAGACATGTTGTTACAGATATTTAGTGACGGACATGTTGTTACAGATATTTAGTGATAGACAGGTTGTTAAGGATATTTAGTGACAGACATTTCTTTACATATATTTCGCAACAGACATTTTGTTACAGATATTTAGTGACAGATAGGTTGTTACAGATATTTAGTGACAGACATGTTGTTACAGATATTTAGTGACAGACATGTTGTTACAGATATTTAGTGACAGACATTTCTTTACTTATATTTCGTAACAGACATGTTGTTACAGATATATAGTGACAGACATGTTGTTACAGATATATAGTGACAGACATGTTGTTACAGATATATAGTGACAGACATGTTGTTACAGATATTTAGTGATATATATTTTGTTACAGATATTTAGTGACAGACATGTTGTTACAGATATATAGTGACCTACATGTTGTTACAGATATATAGTGACAGACATGTTGTTACAGATATTTAGTGATATATATTTTGTTACAGATATTTAGTGACAGACATGTTGTTACAGATATATAGTGACAGACATGTTGTTACAGATATATAGTGACAGACATTTCTTTACATATATTTCTTTACATATATTTCGTAACAGACATTTCTTTACATATATTTCGTAACAGACATTTTGTTACAGATATTTAGTGATATATATTTTGTTACAGATATTTAGTGACAGACATGTTGTTACAGATATTTAGGGACAGACATGTTGTTACAGATATTTAGTGATAGACATTTCTTTACTTATATTTCGTAACAGACATTTTGTTACAGATATTTAGTGACAGACATTTTGTTATAGATATTTAGTGATATATATTTTGTTATAGATATTTAGTGACAGACATGTTGTTACAGATATTTAGTGACAGACAAGTTGTTACAGATATTTAGGGACAGACATGCTGTTACAGATATTTAGTGACAGACATGTTGTTAAGGATATTTAGTGACAGACATTTCTTTACATATATTTCGTAACAGACATGTTGTTACAGATATTTAGTGATATATATTTTGTTATAGATATTTAGTGACAGACATGTTGTTACAGATATTTAGTGACAGACATGTTGTTACAGATATATAGTGACAGATATGTTGTTACAGATATTTAGCGACAGACATGTTGTTACAGATATTTAGTGATATATATTTTGTTATAGATATTTAGTGACAGAAATGTTGTTACAGATATTTAGTGACATACATGTTGTTACAGATATTTAGTGACAGACATGGTGTTACATATATTTAGTGACAGACATGTTGTTACAGATATATAGTGACAGACATGTTGTTACAGATATATAGTGATATATATTTTGTTACAGATATATAGTGATATATATTTTGTTACAGGCATATAGTGACAGACATGTTGTTACAGATATATAGTGACAGACATGTTGTTACAGATATTTAGTGACAGACATGTTGTTACAGATATTTAGGGACAGACATGTTGTTACAGATATTCAGTGATAGACATGTTGTTAAGGATATTTAGTGACAGACATTTCTTTACATATATTTCGTAACAGACATTTTGTTACAGATATTTAGTGACAGATATGTTGTTACAGATATTTAGTGACAGACATATTGTTACAGATATTTAGTGACAGACATGTTGTTACAGATATTTAGTGACAGACATTTCTTTACATATATTTCTTTACATATATTTCTTAACAGACATTTCTTTACATATATTTCGTAACAGACATGTTGTTACAGATATTTAGTGACAGACATTTTGTTACAGATATTTAGGGACAGACATGTTGTTACAGATATTTAGTGACAGACATGTTGTTACAGATATATAGTGACAGACATGTTGTTACAGATATATAGTGACAGACATGTTGTTACAGATATTTAGTGATATATATTTTGTTACAGATATTTAGTGACAGACATGTTGTTAAGGATATTTAGTGATATATATTTTGTTACAGATATTTAGTGACAGACATGTTGTTACAGATATATAGTGAGCTACATGTTGTTACAGATATATAGTGACAGACATGTTGTTACAGATATTTAATGACAGCCATGTTGTTACAGATATATAGTGACAGACATGTTGTTACAGATATATAGTGACAGACATGTTGTTACAGATATATAGTGACCTACATGTTGTTACAGATATATAGTGACAGACATGTTGTTACAGATATTTAGTGATATATATTTTGTTACAGATATATAGTGACAGACATGTTGTTACAGATATATAGTGACAGACATGTTGTTACAGATGTATAGTGACAGACATGTTGTTACAGATATTTAGTGATATATATTTTGTTACAGATATTTTGTGACATACATGTTGTTACAGATATATAGTGACAGACATTTTGTTACAGATACTTAGTGACAGACATGTTGTTACAGATATATAGTGACCTACATGTTGTTACAGATATATAGTGACAGACATGTTGTTACAGATATTTAGTGATATATATTTTGTTACAGATAAATAGTGACAGACATGTTGTTACAGATATATAGTGACCTACATGTTGTTACAGATATATAGTGACAGACATGTTGTTACAGATATTTAGTGATATATATTTTGTTACAGATATTTAGTGACAGACATGTTGTTACAGATATTTAGTGACGGACATGTTGTTACAGATATTTAGTGATAGACAGGTTGTTAAGGATATTTAGTGACAGACATTTCTTTACATATATTTCGCAACAGACATTTTGTTACAGATATTTAGTGACAGATAGGTTGTTACAGATATTTAGTGACAGACATGTTGTTACAGATATTTAGTGACAGACATGTTGTTACAGATATTTAGTGACAGACATTTCTTTACTTATATTTCGTAACAGACATGTTGTTACAGATATATAGTGACAGACATGTTGTTACAGATATATAGTGACAGACATGTTGTTACAGATATTTAGTGATATATATTTTGTTACAGATATTTAGTGACAGACATGTTGTTACAGATATATAGTGACCTACATGTTGTTACAGATATATAGTGACAGACATGTTGTTACAGATATTTAGTGATATATATTTTGTTACAGATATTTAGTGACAGACATGTTGTTACAGATATATAGTGACAGACATGTTGTTACAGATATATAGTGACAGACATTTCTTTACATATATTTCTTTACATATATTTCGTAACAGACATTTCTTTACATATATTTCGTAACAGACATGTTGTTACAGATATTTAGTGAGAGACATTTTGTTACAGATATTTAGGGAGAGACATGTTGTTACAGATATTTAGTGACAGACATGTTGTTACAGATATATAGTGACAGACATGTTGTTACAGATATATAGTGACAGACATGTTGTTACAGATATTTAGTGATATATATTTTGTTACAGATATTTAGTGACAGACATGTTGTTAAGGATATTTAGTGATATATATTTTGTTACAGATATTTAGTGACAGACATGTTGTTACAGATATATAGTGAGCTACATGTTGTTACAGATATATAGTGACAGACATGTTATTACAGATATTTAGTGACAGACATGTTGTTACAGATATATAGTGACAGACATGTTGTTACAGATATATAGTGACAGACATGTTGTTACAGATATATAGTGACCTACATGTTGTTACAGATATATAGTGACAGACATGTTGTTACAGATATTTAGTGATATATATTTTGTTACAGATATATAGTGACAGACATGTTGTTACAGATATATAGTGACAGACATGTTGTTACAGATATATGGTGACAGACATGTTGTTACAGATATTTAGTTATATATATTTTGTTACAGATATTTTGTGACAGACATGTTGTTACAGATATATAGTGACAGACATGTTGTTACAGATACTTAGTGACAGACATTTCTTTACTTATATTTCGTAACAGACATGTTGTTACAGATATATAGTGACAGACATGTTGTTACAGATATATAGTGACAGACATGTTGTTACAGATATATAGTGACAGACATGTTGTTACTGATATTTAGTGATATATATATTTTGTTACAGATATTTAGTGACAGACATGTTGTTACAGATATATAGTGACCTACATGTTGTTACAGATATATAGTGACAGACATGTTGTTACAGATATTTAGTGATATATATTTTGTTACAGATATTTAGTGACAGACATGTTGTTACAGATATATAGTGACAGACATGCTGTTACAGATATATAGTGATATATATTTTGTTACAGATATTTAGTGACAGACATGTTGTTACAGATACTTAGTGACAGACATGTTGTTACAGATATATAGTGACCTACATGTTGTTACAGATATATAGTGACAGACATGTTGTTACAGATATTTAGTGATATATATTTTGTTACAGATAAATAGTGACAGACATGTTGTTACAGATATATAGTGACCTACATGTTGTTACAGATATATAGTGACAGACATGTTGTTACAGATATTTAGTGATATATATTTTGTTACAGATATTTAGTGACAGACATGTTGTTACAGATATTTAGTGACGGACATGTTGTTACAGATATTTAGTGATAGACAGGTTGTTAAGGATATTTAGTGACAGACATTTCTTTACATATATTTCGCAACAGACATTTTGTTACAGATATTTAGTGACAGATAGGTTGTTACAGATATTTAGTGACAGACATGTTGTTACAGATATTTAGTGACAGACATGTTGTTACAGATATTTAGTGACAGACATTTCTTTACTTATATTTCGTAACAGACATGTTGTTACAGATATATAGTGACAGACATGTTGTTACAGATATATAGTGACAGACATGTTGTTACAGATATATAGTGACAGACATGTTGTTACAGATATTTAGTGATATATATTTTGTTACAGATATTTAGTGACAGACATGTTGTTACAGATATATAGTGACCTACATGTTGTTACAGATATATAGTCACAGACATGTTGTTACAGATATTTAGTGATATATATTTTGTTACAGATATTTAGTGACAGACATGTTGTTACAGATATATAGTGACAGACATGTTGTTACAGATATATAGTGACAGACATTTCTTTACATATATTTCTTTACATATATTTCGTAACAGACATTTCTTTACATATATTTCGTAACAGACATTTTGTTACAGATATTTAGTGATATATATTTTGTTACAGATATTTAGTGACAGACATGTTGTTACAGATATTTAGGGACAGACATGTTGTTACAGATATTTAGTGATAGACATTTCTTTACTTATATTTCGTAACAGACATTTTGTTACAGATATTTAGTGACAGACATTTTGTTATAGATATTTAGTGATATATATTTTGTTATAGATATTTAGTGACAGACATGTTGTTACAGATATTTAGTGACAGACAAGTTGTTACAGATATTTAGGGACAGACATGCTGTTACAGATATTTAGTGACAGACATGTTGTTAAGGATATTTAGTGACAGACATTTCTTTACATATATTTCGTAACAGACATGTTGTTACAGATATTTAGTGATATATATTTTGTTATAGATATTTAGTGACAGACATGTTGTTACAGATATTTAGTGACAGACATGTTGTTACAGATATATAGTGACAGATATGTTGTTACAGATATTTAGCGACAGACATGTTGTTACAGATATTTAGTGATATATATTTTGTTATAGATATTTAGTGACAGAAATGTTGTTACAGATATTTAGTGACATACATGTTGTTACAGATATTTAGTGACAGACATGGTGTTACATATATTTAGTGACAGACATGTTGTTACAGATATATAGTGACAGACATGTTGTTACAGATATATAGTGATATATATTTTGTTACAGATATATAGTGATATATATTTTGTTACAGGCATATAGTGACAGACATGTTGTTACAGATATATAGTGACAGACATGTTGTTACAGATATTTAGTGACAGACATGTTGTTACAGATATTTAGGGACAGACATGTTGTTACAGATATTCAGTGATAGACATGTTGTTAAGGATATTTAGTGACAGACATTTCTTTACATATATTTCGTAACAGACATTTTGTTACAGATATTTAGTGACAGATATGTTGTTACAGATATTTAGTGACAGACATATTGTTACAGATATTTAGTGACAGACATGTTGTTACAGATATTTAGTGACAGACATTTCTTTACATATATTTCTTTACATATATTTCTTAACAGACATTTCTTTACATATATTTCGTAACAGACATGTTGTTACAGATATTTAGTGACAGACATTTTGTTACAGATATTTAGGGACAGACATGTTGTTACAGATATTTAGTGACAGACATGTTGTTACAGATATATAGTGACAGACATGTTGTTACAGATATATAGTGACAGACATGTTGTTACAGATATTTAGTGATACATATTTTGTTACAGATATTTAGTGACAGACATGTTGTTAAGGATATTTAGTGATATATATTTTGTTACAGATATTTAGTGACAGACATGTTGTTACAGATATATAGTGAGCTACATGTTGTTACAGATATATAGTGACAGACATGTTGTTACAGATATTTAATGACAGACATGTTGTTACAGATATATAGTGACAGACATGTTGTTACAGATATATAGTGACAGACATGTTGTTACAGATATATAGTGACCTACATGTTGTTACAGATATATAGTGACAGACATGTTGTTACAGATATTTAGTGATATATATTTTGTTACAGATATATAGTGACAGACATGTTGTTACAGATATATAGTGACAGACATGTTGTTACAGATATATAGTGACAGACATGTTGTTACAGATATTTAGTGATATATATTTTGGTTCAGATATTTTGTGACAGACATGTTGTTACAGATATATAGTGACAGACATGTTGTTACAGATACTTAGTGACAGACATGTTGTTACAGATATATAGTGACCTACATGTTGTTACAGATATATAGTGACAGACATGTTGTTACAGATATTTAGTGATATATATTTTGTTACAGATATTTAGTGACAGACATGTTGTTACAGATATTTAGTGACGGACATGTTGTTACAGATATTTAGTGATAGACAGGTTGTTAAGGATATTTAGTGACAGACATTTCTTTACATATATTTCGCAACAGACATTTTGTTACAGATATTTAGTGACAGATAGGTTGTTACAGATATTTAGTGACAGACATGTTGTTACAGATATTTAGTGACAGACATGTTGTTACAGATATTTAGTGACAGACATTTCTTTACTTATATTTCGTAACAGACATGTTGTTACAGATATATAGTCACAGACATGTTGTTACAGATATATAGTGACAGACATGTTGTTACAGATATATAGTGACAGACATGTTGTTACAGATATTTAGTGATATATATTTTGTTACAGATATTTAGTGACAGACATGTTGTTACAGATATATAGTGACCTACATGTTGTTACAGATATATAGTGACAGACATGTTGTTACAGATATTTAGTGATATATATTTTGTTACAGATATTTAGTGACAGACATGTTGTTACAGATATATAGTGACAGACATGTTGTTACAGATATATAGTGACAGACATTTCTTTACATATATTTCTTTACATATATTTCGTAACAGACATTTCTTTACATATATTTCGTAACAGACATTTTGTTACAGATATTTAGTGATATATATTTTGTTACAGATATTTAGTGACAGACATGTTGTTACAGATATTTAGGGACAGACATGTTGTTACAGATATTTAGTGATAGACATTTCTTTACTTATATTTCGTAACAGACATTTTGTTACAGATATTTAGTGACAGACATTTTGTTATAGATATTTAGTGATATATATTTTGTTATAGATATTTAGTGACAGACATGTTGTTACAGATATTTAGTGACAGACAAGTTGTTACAGATATTTAGGGACAGACATGCTGTTACAGATATTTAGTGACAGACATGTTGTTAAGGATATTTAGTGACAGACATTTCTTTACATATATTTCGTAACAGACATGTTGTTACAGATATATAGTGACAGATATGTTGTTACAGATATTTAGCGACAGACATGTTGTTACAGATATTTAGTGATATATATTTTGTTATAGATATTTAGTGACAGAAATGTTGTTACAGATATTTAGTGACATACATGTTGTTACAGATATTTAGTGACAGACATGGTGTTACAGATATTTAGTGACATACATGTTGTTACAGATATTTAGTGACAGACATGGTGTTACATATATTTAGTGACAGACATGTTGTTACAGATATATAGTGACAGACATGTTGTTACAGATATATAGTGATATATATTTTGTTACAGATATATAGTGATATATATTTTGTTACAGGCATATAGTGACAGACATGTTGTTACAGATATATAGTGACAGACATGTTGTTACAGATATTTAGTGACAGATATGTTGTTACAGATATTTAGTGACATACATGTTGTTACAGATATTTAGTGACAGACATGGTGTTACATATATTTAGTGACAGACATGTTGTTACAGATATATAGTGACAGACATGTTGTTACAGATATATAGTGATATATATTTTGTTACAGATATATAGTGATATATATTTTGTTACAGGCATATAGTGACAGACATGTTGTTACAGATATATAGTGACAGACATGTTGTTACAGATATATAGTGACAGACATGTTGTTACAGATATTTAGTGATATATATTTTGTTACAGATATTTAGTGACAGACATGTTGTTAAGGATATTTAGTGATATATATTTTGTTACAGATATTTAGTGACAGACATGTTGTTACAGATATATAGTGAGCTACATGTTGTTACAGATATATAGTGACAGACATGTTGTTACAGATAATTAATGACAGACATGTTGTTACAGATATATAGTCACAGACATGTTGTTACAGATATTTAGTGATATATATTTTGTTACAGATAAATAGTGACATACATGTTGTTACAGATATATAGTGACCTACATGTTGTTACAGATATATAGTGACAGACATGTTGTTACAGATATTTAGTGATATATATTTTGTTACAGATATTTAGTGACAGACATGTTGTTACAGATATTTAGTGACGGACATGTTGTTACAGATATTTAGTGATAGACAGGTTGTTAAGGATATTTAGTGACAGACATTTCTTTACATATATTTCGCAACAGACATTTTGTTACAGATATTTAGTGACAGATAGGTTGTTACAGATATTTAGTGACAGACATGTTGTTACAGATATTTAGTGACAGACATGTTGTTACAGATATTTAGTGACAGACATGTTGTTACAGATATTTAGTGATATATATTTTGTTACAGATATTTAGTGACAGACATGTTGTTACAGATATATAGTGACCTACATATTGTTACAGATATATAGTGACAGACATGTTGTTACAGATATTTAGTGATATATATTTTGTTACAGATATTTAGTGACAGACATGTTGTTACAGATATATAGTGACAGACATGTTGTTACAGATATATAGTGACAGACATTTCTTTACATATATTTCTTTACATATATTTCGTAACAGACATTTCTTTACATATATTTCGTAACAGACATGTTGTTACAGATATTTAGTGACAGACATTTTGTTACAGATATTTAGGGAGAGACATGTTGTTACAGATATTTAGTGACAGACATGTTGTTACAGATATATAGTGACAGACATGTTGTTACAGATATATAGTGACAGACATGTTGTTACAGATATTTAGTGATATATATTTTGTTACAGATATTTAGTGACAGACATGTTGTTAAGGATATTTAGTGATATATATTTTGTTACAGATATTTAGTGACAGACATGTTGTTACAGATATATAGTGAGCTACATGTTGTTACAGATATATAGTGACAGACATGTTGTTACAGATATTTAGTGACAGACATGTTGTTACAGATATATAGTGACAGACATGTTGTTAAAGATATATAGTGACAGACATGTTGTTACAGATATATAGTGACCTACATGTTGTTACAGATATATAGTGACAGACATGTTGTTACAGATATTTAGTGATATATATTTTGTTACAGATATATAGTGACAGACATGTTGTTACAGATATATAGTGACAGACATGTTGTTACAGATATATGGTGACAGACATGTTGTTACAGATATTTAGTTATATATATTTTGTTACAGATATTTTGTGACAGACATGTTGTTACAGATATATAGTGACAGACATGTTGTTACAGATACTTAGTGACAGACATTTCTTTACTTATATTTCGTAACAGACATGTTGTTACAGATATATAGTGACAGACATGTTGTTACAGATATATAGTGACAGACATGTTGTTACAGATATATAGTGACAGACATGTTGTTACTGATATTTAGTGATATATATTTTGTTACAGATATTTAGTGACAGACATGTTGTTACAGATATATAGTGACCTACATGTTGTTACAGATATATAGTGACAGACATGTTAATACAGATATTTAGTGATATATATTTTGTTACAGATATTTAGTGACAGACATGTTGTTACAGATATATAGTGACAGACATGCTGTTACAGATATATAGTGATATATATTTTGTTACAGATATTTAGTGACAGACATGTTGTTACAGATATATAGTGACAGACATGTTGTTACAGATATATAGTGACCTACATGTTGTTACAGATATATAGTGACAGACATGTTGTTACAGATATTTAGTGATATATATTTTGTTACAGATATATAGTGACAGACATGTTGTTACAGATATATAGTGACAGACATGTTGTTACAGATATATGGTGACAGACATGTTGTTACAGATATTTAGTTATATATATTTTGTTACAGATATTTTGTGACAGACATGTTGTTACAGATATATAGTGACAGACATGTTGTTACAGATACTTAGTGACAGACATTTCTTTACTTATATTTCGTAACAGACATGTTGTTACAGATATATAGTGACAGACATGTTGTTACAGATATATAGTGACAGACATGTTGTTACAGATATATAGTGACAGACATGTTGTTACTGATATTTAGTGATATATATTTTGTTACAGATATTTAGTGACAGACATGTTGTTACAGATATATAGTGACCTACATGTTGTTACAGATATATAGTGACAGACATGTTGTTACAGATATTTAGTGATATATATTTTGTTACAGATATTTAGTGACAGACATGTTGTTACAGATATATAGTGACAGACATGCTGTTACAGATATATAGTGATATATATTTTGTTACAGATATTTAGTGACAGACATGTTGTTACAGATAAATAGTGACAGACATGTTGTTACAGATATATAGTGACCTACATGTTGTTACAGATATATAGTGACAGACATGTTGTTACAGATATTTAGTGATATATATTTTGTTACAGATATTTAGTGACAGACATGTTGTTACAGATATTTAGTGACGGACATGTTGTTACAGATATTTAGTGATAGACAGGTTGTTAAGGATATTTAGTGACAGACATTTCTTTACATATATTTCGCAACAGACATTTTGTTACAGATATTTAGTGACAGATAGGTTGTTACAGATATTTAGTGACAGACATGTTGTTACAGATATTTAGTGACAGACATGTTGTTACAGATATTTAGTGACAGACATTTCTTTACTTATATTTCGTAACAGACATGTTGTTACAGATATATAGTGACAGACATGTTGTTACAGATATATAGTGACAGACATGTTGTTACAGATATATAGTGACAGACATGTTGTTACAGATATTTAGTGATATATATTTTGTTACAGATATTTAGTGACAGACATGTTGTTACAGATATATAGTGACCTACATGTTGTTACAGATATATAGTCACAGACATGTTGTTACAGATATTTAGTGATATATATTTTGTTACAGATATTTAGTGACAGACATGTTGTTACAGATATATAGTGACAGACATGTTGTTACAGATATATAGTGACAGACATTTCTTTACATATATTTCTTTACATATATTTCGTAACAGACATTTCTTTACATATATTTCGTAACAGACATTTTGTTACAGATATTTAGTGATATATATTTTGTTACAGATATTTAGTGACAGACATGTTGTTACAGATATTTAGGGACAGACATGTTGTTACAGATATTTAGTGATAGACATTTCTTTACTTATATTTCGTAACAGACATTTTGTTACAGATATTTAGTGACAGACATTTTGTTATAGATATTTAGTGATATATATTTTGTTATAGATATTTAGTGACAGACATGTTGTTACAGATATTTAGTGACAGACAAGTTGTTACAGATATTTAGGGACAGACATGCTGTTACAGATATTTAGTGACAGACATGTTGTTAAGGATATTTAGTGACAGACATTTCTTTACATATATTTCGTAACAGACATGTTGTTACAGATATTTAGTGATATATATTTTGTTATAGATATTTAGTGACAGACATGTTGTTACAGATATTTAGTGACAGACATGTTGTTACAGATATATAGTGACAGATATGTTGTTACAGATATTTAGCGACAGACATGTTGTTACAGATATTTAGTGATATATATTTTGTTATAGATATTTAGTGACAGAAATGTTGTTACAGATATTTAGTGACATACATGTTGTTACAGATATTTAGTGACAGACATGGTGTTACATATATTTAGTGACAGACATGTTGTTACAGATATATAGTGACAGACATGTTGTTACAGATATATAGTGATATATATTTTGTTACAGATATATAGTGATATATATTTTGTTACAGGCATATAGTGACAGACATGTTGTTACAGATATATAGTGACAGACATGTTGTTACAGATATTTAGTGACAGACATGTTGTTACAGATATTTAGGGACAGACATGTTGTTACAGATATTCAGTGATAGACATGTTGTTAAGGATATTTAGTGACAGACATTTCTTTACATATATTTCGTAACAGACATTTTGTTACAGATATTTAGTGACAGATATGTTGTTACAGATATTTAGTGACAGACATATTGTTACAGATATTTAGTGACAGACATGTTGTTACAGATATTTAGTGACAGACATTTCTTTACATATATTTCTTTACATATATTTCTTAACAGACATTTCTTTACATATATTTCGTAACAGACATGTTGTTACAGATATTTAGTGACAGACATTTTGTTACAGATATTTAGGGACAGACATGTTGTTACAGATATTTAGTGACAGACATGTTGTTACAGATATATAGTGACAGACATGTTGTTACAGATATATAGTGACAGACATGTTGTTACAGATATTTAGTGATATATATTTTGTTACAGATATTTAGTGACAGACATGTTGTTAAGGATATTTAGTGATATATATTTTGTTACAGATATTTAGTGACAGACATGTTGTTACAGATATATAGTGAGCTACATGTTGTTACAGATATATAGTGACAGACATGTTGTTACAGATATTTAATGACAGACATGTTGTTACAGATATATAGTGACAGACATGTTGTTACAGATATATAGTGACAGACATGTTGTTACAGATATATAGTGACCTACATGTTGTTACAGATATATAGTGACAGACATGTTGTTACAGATATTTAGTGATATATATTTTGTTACAGATATATAGTGACAGACATGTTGTTACAGATATATAGTGACAGACATGTTGTTACAGATATATAGTGACAGACATGTTGTTACAGATATTTAGTGATATATATTTTGTTACAGATATTTTGTGACATACATGTTGTTACAGATATATAGTGACGGACATGTTGTTACAGATATTTAGTGATAGACAGGTTGTTAAGGATATTTAGTGACAGACATTTCTTTACATATATTTCGCAACAGACATTTTGTTACAGATATTTAGTGACAGATAGGTTGTTACAGATATTTAGTGACAGACATGTTGTTACAGATATTTAGTGACAGACATGTTGTTACAGATATTTAGTGACAGACATTTCTTTACTTATATTTCGTAACAGACATGTTGTTACAGATATATAGTGACAGACATGTTGTTACAGATATATAGTGACAGACATGTTGTTACAGATATTTAGTGATATATATTTTGTTACAGATATTTAGTGACAGACATGTTGTTACAGATATATAGTGACCTACATGTTGTTACAGATATATAGTGACAGACATGTTGTTACAGATATTTAGTGATATATATTTTGTTACAGATATTTAGTGACAGACATGTTGTTACAGATATATAGTGACAGACATGTTGTTACAGATATATAGTGACAGACATTTCTTTACATATATTTCTTTACATATATTTCGTAACAGACATTTCTTTACATATATTTCGTAACAGACATGTTGTTACAGATATTTAGTGACAGACATTTTGTTACAGATATTTAGGGAGAGACATGTTGTTACAGATATTTAGTGACAGACATGTTGTTACAGATATATAGTGACAGACATGTTGTTACAGATATATAGTGACAGACATGTTGTTACAGATATTTAGTGATATATATTTTGTTACAGATATTTAGTGACAGACATGTTGTTAAGGATATTTAGTGATATATATTTTGTTACAGATATTTAGTGACAGACATGTTGTTACAGATATATAGTGAGCTACATGTTGTTACAGATATATAGTGACAGACATGTTGTTACAGATATTTAGTGACAGACATGTTGTTACAGATATATAGTGACAGACATGTTGTTACAGATATATAGTGACAGACATGTTGTTACAGATATATAGTGACCTACATGTTGTTACATATATATAGTGACAGACATGTTGTTACAGATATTTAGTGATATATATTTTGTTACAGATATATAGTGACAGACATGTTGTTACAGATATATAGTGACAGACATGTTGTTACAGATATATGGTGACAGACATGTTGTTACAGATATTTAGTTATATATATTTTGTTACAGATATTTTGTGACAGACATGTTGTTACAGATATATAGTGACAGACATGTTGTTACAGATACTTAGTGACAGACATTTCTTTACTTATATTTCGTAACAGACATGTTGTTACAGATATATAGTGACAGACATGTTGTTACAGATATATAGTGACAGACATGTTGTTACAGATATATAGTGACAGACATGTTGTTACAGATATTTAGTGATATATATTTTGTTACAGATATTTAGTGACAGACATGTTGTTACAGATATATAGTGACCTACATGTTGTTACAGATATATAGTGACAGACATGTTGTTACAGATATTTAGTGATATATATTTTGTTACAGATATTTAGTGACAGACATGTTGTTACAGATATATAGTGACAGACATGCTGTTACAGATATATAGTGATATATATTTTGTTACAGATATTTAGTGACAGACATGTTGTTACAGATATTTAGGGACAGACATGCTGTTACAGATATTTACTGATAGACATGTTGTTAAGGATATTTAGTGACAGACATTTCTTTACATATATTTCGTAACAGACATTTTGTTACAGATATTTAGTGATATATATTTTGTTACAGATATTTAGTGACAGACATGTTGTTACAGATATTTAGGGACAGACATGTTGTTACAGATATTTAGTGACAGACATGTTGTTACAGATATTTAGTGACAGACATTTCTTTACATATATTTCGTAACAGACATTTCTTTACATATATTTCGTAACAGACGTATTGTTACAGATATTTAGTGACAGACATTTTGTTACAGATATTTAGGGACAGACATTTTGCTACAGATATTTAGGGACAGACATGTTGTTACAGATATATAGTGACAGACATGTTGTTACAGATAGATAGTGACAGACATGTTGTTACAGATATTTAGTGATATATATTTTGTTATAGATATTTAGTGACAGACATGTTGTTACAGATATATAGTGACAGACATGTTGTTACAGATATTTAGTGATATATATTTTGTTACAGATATTTAGTGACAGACATGTTGTTATAGATATATAGTGACAGACTTGTTGTTACAGATATATAGTGACAGACATGTTGTTACAGATATTTAGTGACAGACATGTTGTTACAGATATTTAGTGACAGACATGTTGTTACAGATATTTAGTGACAGACATGTTGTTACAGATATTTAGTGACAGACAAGT
This sequence comes from Cepaea hortensis, assembly GCA_963921405.1. Classification (NCBI taxonomy): domain Eukaryota; kingdom Metazoa; phylum Mollusca; class Gastropoda; order Stylommatophora; family Helicidae; genus Cepaea; species Cepaea hortensis. The sequence goes on from OY992878.1 coordinate 169,673,655, forward strand.
TGTTACAGATATTTAGTGACAGACATGTTGTTACAGATATTTAGTGACAAACATGTTGTTACAGATATTTAGTGACAGACAAGTTGTTACAGATATTTAGTGACAGACATGTTGTTACAGATATTTAGTGACAGACAAGTTGTTACAGATATTTAGGGACAGACATGCTGTTACAGATATTTAGTGACAGACATGTTGTTAAGGATATTTAGTGACAGACATTTCTTTACATATATTTCGTAACAGACATTTTGTTACAGATATTCAGTGACAGATATGTTGTTACAGATATTTAGTGACAGACATGTTGTTACAGATATTTAGTGACAGACATGTTGTTAAGGATATTTAGTGACAGACATTTCTTTACATATATTTCGTAACAGACATTTTGTTACAGATATTTAGGGACAGACATGTTGTTACAGATATTTAGTGACGTATATTTTGTTACAGATATTTAGTGACAGATATGTTGTTACAGATATTTAGGGACAGATATGTTGTTACAGATATTTAGTGACATACATGTTGTTACAGATGTTTAGTGACATATATTTTGTTATAGATATTTATTGACAGACATGGTGTTACATATATTTAGTGGCAGACATTTTGTCACAGACATTTTGTCACATATGTAGTCTTCATTACAACTACCACACCACAACAAAAACAACAAATACTACTAATACAATAACAACAACAACAACAACTACTACTACTACTACTACTACTACTACTACTACTACTACTACTACTACTACTACTACTACTACTACTACTACTACTACTACTACTACTACTACTACTTCTACTACCGCCGCAGCCGCCGCCGCCGCTGCTGCTGCTGCTGCTACTATTACTACTACTACTACTACTACTGCTGCTGCTGCTGCTGCTGCTGCTGCTGCTGCTGCTGCTACTACTACTACTACTACTACTACTTCTACTACTACCGCCGCCGCCGCCGCTGCTGTTGCTACTACTACTACTATAATTACAATAACAACAAGAACATCAAAACCTACTAATGATTCATTGTATTGTGATGTTTCTGTGAATAGTATCCTCAGATTGTGTTGTTGCTCCTACAAATATCGTAAAATCGTGTTGTTCCAAAAAGTATCCCCAGACCGTGTTGTTGCTGTGACAAGTATCCTCAGATTGTGTTGCTGCTTTGACAAGTATCTTCAGATTGTGACGTTACTGTGACAAGTATCCTCAGATTGTATTTTTGCTGTGACAAGTATCGTTATATTGTGTTGTTGCCGTGACAAGTATCCTCAGATCTTGTTGTTGCTGCCACAATTATACCCAGATTGTGTTGTTGCTGTGACAAATATCCACAGATTGTGTTGTTCCTGTGGCCAGTATCCTCTATCCTCAGACTGTGTTGTTACTGTGACAAGTATCCTCAGATTGTGTTGTTGCTGTGACAAGTATCCTCAGACTGTGTTGTGGCTCCCACAAGTATCCTCAGATTGTGTTGTTGCTGTGACAAGTATCCTCAGACTGTGTTGTGGCTCCCACAATTATCCTCAGACTGTGTTGTGGCTCCCACAAGTATCCTCAGATTGTGTTGTTGCTGTGACAAGTATCCTCAGACTGTGTTGTGGCTCCCACAAGTATCCTCAGATTGTGTTGTTGCTGTGACAAGTATCCTCAGACTGTGTTGTTGCTCCCACAAGTATCCTCAGACTGTGTTGTGGCTCCCACAAGTATCCTCAGATTGTGTTGTTGCTGTGACAAGTATCCTCAGATTGTGTTGTTGCTCCCACAAGTATCCTCAGATTGTGTTGTGGCTCCCACAAGTATCCTCAGACTGTGTTGTGGCTCCCACAAGTATCCTCAGACTGTGTTGTGGCTCCCACAAGTATCCTCAGACTGTGTTGTTGCTCCCACAAGTATCCTCAGATTGTGTTGTTGCTCCCACAAGTATCCTCAGATTGTGTTGTGGTTCCCACAATTATCCTCAGATCATATGACCTGGTGGCCAGTAGCAAAACCAAAGGGTACAATAGGCAAGGAACCTACGACGGATCTACCAAACCGACAGTGAATTCACTTGATCCCAGAAACATTAAACTCACGAATGACGGAGGAAATTGGAGGCAAGGCGCTAGTCACAGGCGCTGGAACTTCAATAATCTCTCCCCACGACGCCTAGCCGCATACTTGGGAGACAACAAATTGGGCAGGCAGGCCCGTCTTACATTCGGCCCTTCCAACCACTCAGCTTTCGTACATCAATTAACTATTGTGCAGGTTACGTTCACACAGAGAAAGAGATCAGAGTAATATGAATGCTGTGCATGTGTGTATGAGAGAGAGAGAGAGAGAGAGAGGAGGGAGCGAGAGAGGGAGAGGAAGGGGAGAGATAGAGAGAGAGAGAGAGAGAGGGGGGGGGAGGGAGAGGAAGGGGAGAGAGAGAGAGAGAGAGAGAGAGAGGAGGGAGCGAGAGAGAGTGGGGAGGGAGAGGAAGGGGAGAGATAGAGTGAGAGAGAGAGAGAGAGAGGAGGGAGAGAGAGAGAGGAGGGAGCGAGAGAGAGGGGGGAGGGAGAGGAAGGGGAGAGAGAGAGTGAGAGAGAGAGTGAGAGAGAGACAGACAGAGAGAAAGAGAGACAGAGACAGAGAGATGGTCCCTTGATGTGCAGAGCAAGCCTAGTGATGAGAAGAGTAACAGATCAGTGGTGTGTCATGTACAAGACATCGCAATCAATCCCATCATTTATTGCTCTTTTGTGATCTTCTAGGCAGTTGTACGTCCAGTAGTTTGCCATTGCTTTCGAACGACCGACGCTCACACCATTATGAAAATCAAAGCACAGCTATTTACTCCCAAATGGCTTGAGTCTAACTACGAGCCTGGGATGTCGGGCTTGTGAACCTTCGTTCACCACGGTCCAGCCACAGGCGCCAGGAGTAGAGCCTCAAATGGCCGAGACAGTGGGCGGCGGCAGGGGCCGCCATCTCCGGCGTGGGGAGCGAGCACAGTTTGACACTGGCGTGACCTTGAGACCGCCCTCTCTGGTCAACACAAATCAATGACCCGTCATAGGCCATGGGCGGTACTACGTGCGTCTTGTCAGTCCCACGTATGTACAGACCACAAGTCAGGCAAGTCAGCAGTTGGGTATACCACACACACACACACGCGCGCGCGCGCACACATTAACACACACACATAGACACACACGGACACACACACAGACAGAGACAGAGTCAGACATACAGACAGACACACACACACACGCACAGGCAAGCGCGCACTCGTACACTCACACCACACACACACACATCACACACACCCACACACACACACACACACGTGTCAATGTGTAAATCGAAAACAGTACCTCCGGGTGACTCCACCTCCACGGCTGTCAATCAAATGTCTGACAGTTGCGTGTACCGGCTGTTCTCTATTATCACATCACGAGATTCTGCCTAAGCCATTCATCTGTCACTGGTCTCATTCCCATCTCCCAGGTTACTTCTTTTTCGCATTCCTACCCTCCTGAATACATCATTCTGAGTTTATCTAAATATTTTTCTCCCGCACCTGGCCATCGCATACACACACACGCACGCACGTACGCACACACACACACACACACACACACACACACACACACACACACATAATGATCAATGGATAATAAATCAGATTCAGTGAAAGACAGAATATATTCGCATAGAAAATCTACATCGATCCAACAAGGGCCAGGCGTAACGGCTTCATTATCAATATCTAGAAAACGTTCAAAGACCTATCTTGGCCTCTTCTAACACGAAAATCAACTTTCTCGTCTGTCGCTCCAGTAAACTGGTGTCTGCAAATTCTGATGTGAAATATTCACAATTTCCGACAGCAGATTTGTGATCATCGGCGGACACGGCAGTTGCTTCCTGGCAGACAGGCTCCCGACATGGCTAATGAGATATTCATACGTTTATTTTCTAGTCTGTCGCTGGAGGAGAGAACCCCGGGACAATCCACGCGTGAGTCCATACCTAGAGCAGAGGGGGAGTGGCAGGCGGTGTCAGTAGCTGAGTGTACATCTGTCTATTAGATTAACATCTCTCCGTGTATCCATCATCTTCATTTACATCAACTTCTCCCCAATATTAAATGGGTATACAACATCTGTTACAACAACTTCTCTCCAACATTACACAGGTATATAACAACTGTTACATCAACTTCTCCTCAATATTAAACAAGTGTACACCATCTGTTGTATCAAATTTTCCCCACCATTAAAAAAGTGTACAACATCTGTTACATTAGCAACAACTGATACATCAACTTCTCTCCAACAGTAAACAAATGTACAACATTGGTTATATCAACTTATGTACAACATTAACCAGGTATACAACATCTATTACATCAAATTCTCTCCAAAACTAAACAGGTATACAGCATATGTAACATCAACTTCTCTCCAACATTAACCAGGTATACAACATCTATTACATCAACTTCTCTCCAACATTAACCAGGTATACAACATCTATTACATCAAATTATCTCCAACATTAACCAGGTATACAATATCTGTTACATCAACTTCTCTCCAACATTCACCAGGTATACAACATCAGTTACATCAACTTCTCTCCAACATTAACCAGGTATTGTATGTTACATCTGTTAACCATCTCTGTGGCGAACTGTTTACGAATGCAATTTGTAGTCCCGAATACCATGTTCGAAACTCAACAGCGGGCGATTTAGCAGCAGACCAGCCTGCGCTGGGTTTTTTCTTTATACAATGGTATGAGTGCCGGTCGTTCAGAAATCAATGGCAAACTACTGAACGTAAACTGGTCAATAAATCACAAACAGCCTACCAAACAATGCTGGGGTCGACTGTGACGTCCTGTAAAGGATACGCAACAAACTTTTCAACAGCTGTTATATGAACGTCTGCAGGTCAGCATGGCTGAATGGATAAGAACGCGTGTTCTTAAACTTACGGTGTGCTGATGCCGAGGTAAGGGGATCAGTTCCTACATCGGACAGTTGGACTAGAATGTTGACCTATCGTTCTTGACTTGGGGACGTAAATTACAAGTACCTCTGACATCGGAGTGGGTTCGCCTGATGGCGAGGGACACTGTTAATAAGGAAAGCTAATCCACACACAAAATTCAGTCCAGCACTACTAGAAGTTGTGTCTATGGACTACGTTTGAGTTTAAAGCGAGTGCAAAAATAAATAAATAAATAAATAAATAAATATATAAATAAATAAATAAATATATAAATATATAAATATATAAATAAATATATAAATAAATAAATAAATAAGTCAACAAATAAATATGAACCTCTCTGCAACATTGCCCATGCAGCGTGACTCCTCCCTCAACTTGTCTAGTTTACTCTAGAGGAAAGGCAACACCAATACATCTGGAACAAGGCAAGATGCAGAAGTTGCCGGATCAGCAAAGCAATGCTCTAACTATCCGAATATCGCAGCTTCCGCCCTAGGCTAATTGCAAACCAAGGCAAACCAAGACCGGATCTGTCCTACTATGACATTTAATCTTTATATTTATTTCCTCCACAATCTCCCTACCTCACCGTGATAAAATCACTCTATGTCCTACCACCCCTACCCCGCCCCACCGTGATAAAAGTACTCTATCTCCTACCACAACTACCTCGCCCCACCGTGATAAAAGTACTCTATCTCCTACCACAACTACCTCGCCCCACCGTGATAAAAGTACTCTATCTCCTACCACAACTACCTCGCCCCACCGTGATAAAAGTACTCTATCTCCTACCACAACTACCTCGCCCCACCGTGATAAAAGTACTCTATCTCCTACCACAACTACCTCGCCCCACCGTGATAAAAGTACTCTATCTCCTACCACAACTACCTCGCCCCACCGTGATAAAATCATTCTATCTCCTACCACAACTACCTCGCCCCACCGTGATAAAAGTACTCTATCTCCTACCACAACTACCTCGCCCCACCGTGATAAAAGTACTCTATCTCCTACCACAACTACCTCGCCCCACCGTGATAAAAGTACTCTATCTCCTACCACAACTACCTCGCCCCACCGTGATAAAAGTACTCTATCTCCTACCACAACTACCTCGCCCCACCGTGATAAAAGTACTCTATGTCCTACCACAACTACCTCGCCCCACCGTGATAAAAGTACTCTATGTCCTACCACAACTACCTCGCCCCACCGTGATAAAATCACTCTATCTCCTACCACAACTACCTCGCCCCACCGTGATAAAAGTACTCTATCTCCTACCACAACTACCTCGCCCCACCGTGATAAAAGTACTCTATCTCCTACCACAACTACCTCGCCCCACCGTGATAAAAGTACTCTATCTCCTACCACAACTACCTCGCCCCACCGTGATAAAAGTACTCTATGTCCTACCACTCTTCCACACCACCGTGATAAAAGTACTCTATCTCCTACCACAACTACCTCGCCCCACCGTGATAAAAGTACTCTATCTCCTACCACAACTACCTCGCCCCACCGTGATAAAAGTACTCTATGTCCTACCACTCTTCCACACCACCGTGATAAAAGTACTCTATCTCCTACCACAACTACCTCGCCCCACCGTGATAAAAGTACTCTATGTCCTACCACTCTTCCACACCACCGTGATAAAAGTACTCTATCTCCTACCACAACTACCTCGCCCCACCGTGATAAAAGTACTCTATGTCCTACCACTCTTCCACACCACCGTGATAAAAGTACTCTATCTCCTACCACTCTTCCACACCACCGTGATAAAAGTACTCTATGTCCTACCACTCTTCCACACCACCGTGATAAAAGTACTCTATGTCCTACCACTCTTCCACACCACCGTGATAAAAGTACTCTATGTCCTACCACTCTTCCACACCACCGTGATAAAAGTACTCTATGTCCTACCACTCTTCCACACCACCGTGATAAAAGTACTCTGTCCTACCACTCCCCTCCCCCCACACACACCACCGTGATAAAAGTACTCTATGTCCTACAACCCCCCCCCCCCTTTGCCCTACCGTGATAAAAGTACTCTATGTCCTACAACCCCCCCCCCTTTGCCCTACCGTGATAAAAGTACTCTATGTCCTACCACTCCCCTCCCCCCACACACACCACCGTGATAAAAGTACTCTATGTCCTACCACTCTTCCACACCACCGTGATAAAAGTACTCTATGTCCTACCACTCTTCCACACCACCGTGATAAAAGTACTCTATGTCCTACCACTCTTCCACACCACCGTGATAAAAGTACTCTATGTCCTACCACTCTTCCACACCACCGTGATAAAAGTACTCTATGTCCTACCACTCCCCTCCCCCCACACACACCACCGTGATAAAAGTACTCTATGTCCTACAACCCCCCCCCCCCCTTTTGCCATACCGTGATAAAAGTACTCTATGTCCTACAACCCCCCCCCCCCCACCCTTTGCCCTACCGTGATAAAAGTACTCTATGTCCTACCACTCCCCTCCCCCCACACACACCACCGTGATAAAAGTACTCTATGTCCTACCACTCCCCTCCCCCCACACACACCACCGTGATAAAATTACTCTATGTCCTACCACTCCCCTCCCCCCACACACACCACCGTGATAAAATTACTCTATGTCCTACCACTCCCCTCCCCCCACACACACCACCGTGATAAAAGTACTCTATGTCCTACCACTCCCCTCCCCCCACACACACCACCGTGATAAAAGTACTCTATGTCCTACCACTCCCCTCCCCCCACACACACCACCGTGATAAAAGTACTCTATGTCCTACAACCCCCCCCCCCCCCCCCCCTTTGCCCTACCGTGATAAAAGTACTCTATGTCCTACAACCCCCCCCCCCCCCCCTTTGCCCTACCGTGATAAAAGTACTCTATGTCCTACCACTCACCTCTCACTACCGTGATAAAAGCACTCTGTGTCCTACAAAGGATCGCCCCTTCTCCCTTCCATGTTTCTCACAAACAGCACTTCCACAGTGAATCTCCGCGCCCCAGCCCGGTCGTAGAGTTTCCCCATGGAGATTCCATTCAGGAGTCGGCCCGGCTGATGTTTGCCCAAGCACGGGTCCCTCAGCTGAGGGACCAGACAGTCAGGACGCTGCTCAGGTTTGTCATCCTAGCAACCAGAGCTACTTTAATCAAAGACTGCTGATGGAGAACGTGCAGGGAACAATCAGACTGCGATAAACGCCCGCTTCCGGGCCGTGCCGTCTTCTATCGATGCTACAGATTCTGTGGATCTGTGTGATTGACCGGTAAATGGAACATCCGGCGCTCGCTTCATGTACTCATGGCGGTGGCACGAGCCGGGCGACTGAAGGCTGCACGGGCGATTATACATAATCAAACTGCTGAGTCCTCTGATCTGATCTTACACCCACCACTTCACCCCGTGACTGCATGTTATGATCAGGTATCTACGATTATCTGTAACGTATAAAGATCTGAAATCAGAATTAATCGACCATTGTATTTAATGTTTTTTTTTTTTTTTTTTAGCATATCCTTTACAGGATTTAGCTGTCAACACCAGCATCTTTCAGCTGTATGTTGATCTCTTGGCAAGATTACGCTCAGTAGTTTGCCATTGCTTTCTGAGCGGCCGGCTCAGTATCCCGCAATTCACGAGCGGGGGTCGAACCGCCTCAGCTCTCGCTCCGCTACGAGACTCTGCGTGATAAACGGGATTACAGAGAGAAAGTGTTGTAACCCCACAGCCAGTAGGTTACACAAAAAGCTTTTCTCTATTGTTTGTGACAGATAGGAAATAAATCTATGCAATTGTATCATTGACGAATATAGTTAATGTTGAACAAGCAAGACTGTTTAAAATGTTGAATGTATCATAGACGAATATTGTTAATTTGAATAACGAAGACACAAACAATAGATTGCACGATTTATTACCTGGCATATTTCGCTGTATCTCATCGGGTACATACTGCAGAAATCACACAACATAAACTAAAGTAACTAAATAAATCCTTCAAGCTGAACTATACACATATTCGCACAATAATTGCCATTGTCTACGAGGATAATTTTAAACTGACTATGATGCCTTTCTGTTTCCACAAGACTGGCTTCTATCGTTTAATGGCGATTGCTTCTGCCGCTTAATGTCGATTACATCTGTCGTTTAATGGCGATTGCTTCTGCCATCTTTATCAAGCGGTCATTTTGTGTGTTAAACAACACGCGAAACGCACTGTCCCTATCAATCACGTGACCGGTTTCCAAAATGTGCCGTCCAGTTTATGACGTGGGAGGTTTGTGGTGTGTTGGCTTGGCCAGGTTACACCACATATTAAAGATGTAAGATCTAACAATAAAACAGTAAGATAGCTCTCTACACCACGGATAAGAGATGTAAGATTTAACAATAAAAGAGTAAGATAGATCTCTACACCACGGATAAAAGGAGTAAGATTTAACAACAAAACAGTAAGATAAGTCTCTACACCACGGATAAAAGATGTAAGATCTAACAATAAAATAGTAAATAGCTCTCTACACCAAGGTTAAAAATAATGTAAGATTTACTAAAACTGCAAGGTAGCTCTCTACATCACGGATAAGAGATGTAAGATTTAACAACAAAACAGTAAGATAGCTCTCTACACCACGGATAAAAGATGTAAGATTAACAATAAAACCGTTCTATAGTTGCACATTTTGATTATACCATTACCCGTACCCAGTTCAACCTCAAAGAGAAGTTACCTTAGGGTCTATCCCTGGATCAAATTAATAATCCTGTGATTCTTCTTCTTCTTCTTCTTCTTCAGCGTTCCGAGCCATTGAGGTTCTTTGCTGCAAATACAATCTGTCTCCATTCGTCTCTCTGGTGGACCTTCTCTTGCCAGTCGTTGATTCCAAGTGCTTGCAGGTCTGTACATGTATTATCTCTCCACCGTCTTCTTGGTCTACCTCGGGGTCTACGGTCATTTATTTCCTGAGTGTAAGCGAGTTTTGTTTCCCTATTATCTTCCATTCTTTCTATATGCCCCAGCCATTGTAGTCTATTAGCCTTCATGATACCAGTGATTAGCGGGGACTTAAACAAATCATAAATGTCTTTGTTACTTCTTCTTTTCCACTCTCCACTCTCCTGTGATTGATTCAGATTAATAATCCTGTGATTGAGTCAGATTAATAATCCTGTAATTGAGTCAGCCACAGATAGCCCACGGGTTTCGCCCACACTGGATTGTAATTTGAGGGTGGTTGTTGTCCAAGGCGACTAATGGCGAAGATAACATTGTTTGTACACAGAGGACAAGATAATTAGTCAATAGAATATTATATTAGAGTGAGGATGGAAACACATGTTAGGACTTGTAGAACACACACACACACACACATACACACACACGAACACTCACATACACACACGCGCGCGCGCAAACGCACACAGATTCGAGCAGCTTACTTTGATGTGGGTTGTCTGCCTTAGATCACATCAGGTGCTCATCCAGGTACTCACCAGCACTCGCCAGAATCCCACTGCCTGTGTACACACATCAGAACATAACTGTGGGTGTGTACACACATCAGAATATACATGTGGGTGTGTACACACATAAGAACATAACTGTGGGTGTGTACACACATCAGAACATACATGTAGCTGTGTCGTGGACACGTTTCCACTTATTAGACGATAAATGTAATTGTTAGGTGGACACGTTTCCACTTATTAGACGATAAATGTAATTGTTAGGTGGACACGTTTCCACTTATTAGACGATAAATGTAATTATTAGGTGGACACGTTTCCACTTATTAGATGATAAATGTAATTATTAGATGGACATGTTTCCACTTATTAGACGATAAATGTAATTATTAGATGGACATGTTTCCACTTATTAGACGATAAATGTAATTATTAGATGGACATGTTTCCACTTATTAGACGATAAATGTAATTATTAGATGGACATGTTTCCACTTATTAGACGATAAATTTAAATATTAGATGGACATGTTTCCACTTATTAGACGATAAATGTAATTATTAGATGGACATGTTTCCTCTTATTAGACGATAAATGTAATTATTAGATGGACATGTTTCCACTTATTAGACGATAAATGTAATTATTAGATGGACATGTTTCCACTTATTAGACGATAAATGTAATTATTAGATGGACATGTTTCCACTTATTAGACGATAAATGTAATTATTAGATGGACATGTTTCCACTTATTAGACGATAAATGTAATTATTAGGTGGACACGTTTCCACTTATTAGACGATAAATGTAATTATTAGATGGACATGTTTCCACTTATTAGACGATAAATGTAATTATTAGAAAAAATGGGCGAGTTGGGATAACCTCAATCATGAACTACTGCACTGTGTGCAATACATGAACAGGCATTCCAAGTAGTGGTGCTTAGATGTATCCTAACTGCTAAGCTATGTATATTAACTCACTATTAAACTAAGTACTACACATGTATTCACAAATTAGACAAGTCATACAATTTACATGAAAGACGCAGACAAATTAAAATAAATACGGTTTGCGTACGATTTGTCCGCCAAGTGTATCGTTCTCTCATTTAATCCATTCACACAGTCATTCACTCACTTTTCATTAAAAATATCATTTGGTTAAAATATATAATTAAAGTTGAGGTAAGTGTTATTGCCCTTAGAAAAAATGGGCTAGGCGATATTTGCCCTTTAAGAAAATACGTACTTCTTGTACGATGACTCAACAATGGGTTATAATTTAAACAGAGACAATTGTATAGGACGGTTCTTTAGCCTAGGAATGGTACCGCCTGTAATATTAATGTCGAATATGTACAAATTACAGGTTAATACAATTTATATACATCAATAATGGAAATATAATACATATTTAATCCTAAACTAATTAATTAATTAAATCCAACGATGATGTGCGCGTTGTCCTCCTGTCGCTAGCGTGTTATGCCATGAATGGTAAAGCTAGTATGGCTGTCTCTTGAGTGTCGTAGTCGATGGGGTTCTGTTTCGGCTGTTTGTAAAGTTACGTAGTAACAGCAAGTATGGCATGTTCTTAATGTCCTATATAACGGGTTCTTACAGAATTGGTTGACACAAACACAGTTACTGGTTCTTGCTGGAATCGTTCTAGCGCTTAGGCACTTGATGGTATAGTTCTCAAAGTAACGTATCATGTTCTTGGGTGTCGTAATTAAACTAATCACTGAGAGTACTCTAGCAGGTGTAGAGTTCCACTGTAATATGCAACCGACTAAAAGTATCACAGTTTATAGTATGGCTAATGGTCGATGTGATCAGAGTCATTCTACTGGCGCATTCACCTGCCGTGACAAAAGGTCAGCCACAATGTTGTCGGTGCCTCTGATGTGGCGGATTTCGAAGTCGAAATCTTGAAGTAGAAGACACCATCTTTGTAGCCGATGGTTTTTAGGCGACCCCTGGTTAAGGACTAATAATGGCGAACTGTCAGTGAGGACCACAAAGTGACTCCCTAAGAGGAACTTCGATAATCTCAATATACAAAACACTAGGCTTAAACACTCTAATTCAACTGTGGCATACCGAGTCTCAGCCTTCTTTAGTTTGCGGCTTACATAGAGAATTTGGTGTTTTATGCCATCCATTTCCTGCATCAAGCATCCTCCTATTGCGATAGCGCTCGCATCTGTGGTCAAAATAAAGGGTAAATTTATGTTGGGTAATCGTAAGACTGGTGGATTAGAAAAAATATGTTTCAATTTACACATTGCATCATCTAAGCTGGTACTTTTACAAATTTTTGATGGATGATTTTTAGTTAACATATCCGAAAAGATTGAGGTTAGTTCTGCCCAATGTGGAATAAATTTAGAATAATAGTTAATCAGACCTAGTAAACTTCTAACTTGCTTCTTTGTGGTAGGTACTTCTAGCTTAAGGATCTTGGAAACAATTTTATTATCAGTCAACAATTTTCCTTCAGAAATTCTATGACCAAGGAAGTCTATTTGTGTATAACCTATTTCAACCTTGGAAGGTTTGATAGTAAGTCCAAAAAGAGAGATTTGGTGGAAGACTTGTTTAAGGGTGAGTAAGTGAGAAGTCATATCAGAAGAATGGATGCATATATCATCAATATAAGCAACTACGTTATTAATTCCGTGTAATAACAATCTTGTTAGTCTTACAAATGTGGCCGGTGCGTTCTTGAGCCCAAACGGAAGATATAGCCATTCGTACAAGCCGAGAGGTGTTGCGAATGCTGTTATATGTCTACAAGAAGGGTGTAATGGATCTTGCCAATATCCTTTAGCTAAATCGGTCTTAGAAAATAAGGATGATTGAGCCATATTTAAGATAAGATCTTCACAGCTGTTCATTGGCTCTGCATCCGTTGTGGTTCTTGTATTTAATACTCGATAGTCAATGCACAAGCGAATTGTCTGGTCCTTTTTCTTCACCAGAACAATCGGTGACGAATATTGAGACATCGATTTTTGAATAATGCCATTTTTCTCTAAATCTAAAATTTCTTTATCTAAATTAGATCTGTAATGGAGAGGAATAGAATATGGTCTACATTTGACCGGTCTCAGATCTGTCAGCACAATTGAATGTGTTATTTTATCAGTGCGTCCAGGTTTGTTAGAAAAGATAGATTTATACTCGTCAAGGATAGTCAAAATGTCTTGTCGGTGTTGTTGTGTCAAAGTGTCAGAGATATGTATGTCATTTATACTTCCGTCGTCAGTCATGATTGGTACAGGGATTTCAGTGTTGTCCACGTCTGTCTGATTTACCACAGATGCCACTGTTTGTAAATTGTCTTCAATGTCATTGTCGTCGTCGTCGAGATCAATCGTTGTCAATATGTCGTCAAATTTGTCGTCGATGTCGATATCACAGATTGTCGGTAATGTCCATATGTCTTCGTCGTTTTCGTCGTCGTAAGAGTGTTTCGTTAACGATGCTTCGTTTGTCGAGGTGTCATTTCGTTGAGAAATTGTCGTTTCGTCTCCGTCACCAGTTCGTTGAGTCAGTTCATTTGTCTCATTGTCCTGTCTAACATAATATGGTTTCAACATATTTATATGGAATAATTGCAAGTTTCTATTTAAAGAGAATACAGTAGGGTTATTCCCCTTGTTGACCAGTTTCTGACATATAACACAAGATGTACAAAAGGTTTTAATATCCTGGTCAAACTTTGGCCAATAAAACTGGGTCAGGATAATAGCCTTGGTCATTTCGTATGTCATATGACCTCCAAAAGGGGAGTCATGGGCTATTTTTAGAATTTTGTTTCGATGTGCTTGTGGTAGCACTATTTGCTGTGTCGTGGTCTGGTTTGTTGTGTAAAATCTAGTTAAGATGTTGTTCTGTAACCTAAATGTCCACGATGCGTTCTTTGTTAATTTTGGCTTAAGGCCTACTAACTTAAAGTATGGTGCTAGTGTAGGGTCATTTTTCTGTTCATTTCCAAAATTGATGTTAGTTGAGTTTGGCGCTACTGTTTCTAATGATTCCTGTAGTTGGTCGGTGTTGGTTTTGTGGGTTGTCTGTCGTGTTATTGCGTTTGTGTGTTGTGTGTCTTGTTGCACATTTACAGGTTCGGTACTTAGTAGTTTGGTCGTATCCTCAATTCGAGGTTTTAATTCGGTCGTATCGTTTCTTGATTCGACCGCCCCTGCATTGTACACCTCGGTAAATTCTTCCTGAATTACCTCAGTGGTTGTCTCCCTTGGTATTTTGGCAGTTTGAGACAAGCAAGAATGGTGTTTCTCTTTTGTGTCGCTATTTCTGTGGTGGATACCGTGCTTTTGCTCCCAACTTTTTATTTCTCTTTCAGAGCATGGATGTATGTTGGGTAAATTACCAAGTATAATATCCGCGACGGGATTTTCAAGGATAGCACACAATACTCGCCCCGATATGAACGGCGTTTGAATTTCGACCAAAGCAAGGGGGTATTTCTCTTTTGTACCTGAAAATGTGCGACACGTCACATGTTTGTCTGTGTAGTCATTAGCGTCTATTAATGTTCTCCTCACACCACAGAGAGTTGCGCCGGAATCACGAATTAACGTGCACTTTTTGTTGTTAACAAACCCTGTATAAAAAACTAGCTTGCCTGTAGATGATAAGGCAGCGTTAGCTATTTCATTTGCAATTGGGATTATGTGACCACAATGTAGTGTTGTGTCAATTTGGAACTTTGTACAGGTGTTGCACTTACTGTCTGTTATGGTGTTGATGACGTGTACAGCATTCCCAAGCTCGCTTTCATTGTCGTGTTGATTTTCACATTCATTTAGTGACTCAAGCTCTTCGTCAGTCGACGTTTCTACTAATGCCGCATTGGCCTGTTTCAATAACTTTCGGCCTTGACAATCTTTATTATAGTGACCCCAGCTATTGCAGAAATAACATTTAATTGCTCTGTGGTAAGCCATGCGTTTAGCTGTTTGCTTCTCTACCATCTTTTTGAGGTGTTCAGGGTAGGTGGGTGATTTGTCACACATACCGTAACTGTCGTGATGAAAATTGCAATATTGGCACCTTACTACTTTACCGACATTGGATCGTGGTTTAAATCTGCTCTGTGATTGTTTGGAGTATTTGGTGTTCACAACTGCAGCTGCTGTATCATTGTGACTTATATTATGTTGAAAAATATCCCTATTTGCTGTAAAAAATGCATTCCCTTTCGCCTCGATTTCCTGAATGCTCTTACAATCCATTTGTTTTAAGAACTTGGCAAAAGGTGTGGGGATGGTGCTAACTATTTTATCTATTATAATTAGTTCCTTAAGTTTATCATGGCTATTGTTGGTTTTAGCCGAGTTAATCCATTTTGTGCATATGTCTTGGACTGTACTGACATAATCTATAAAGGTTTGGTTTGGTTGTGGAGATAATTTGGCAAATTGTTGTTGGTAACCTGCAGTGTCTAAAGAAAAATGTTGGAGAATGCGTTGTTTTAGGTACTCATAGTCTTTTCGCATTTCCTGTGGTATTGTTTCTATTACTTTCAGTGGTTCAAGAGCCAAATTCCTCATTAGAATAAATGCCCAATCTGATTTACTGATTTTATGATGAGACATGAGACATTCAAAATTTTCTAAGTAAGCGGAGATGGAATCTCCAGAACAGAAAGCCTTCACGAGACCTTTATATTTATTATATTTTTGCTCTTCTTCTTTGCTTCTTAACTTATTTATTGATATTTCTGCGTTGGCCTCCATTTCCATCTGTTTCTCTTGAGCCTGCAATTGTATTTTCTTTTCATCTGCTTGTATTTGCATTTGTAATTTCTTTTCATCGGCCTCGATTTGCAATTTCTTTTCCTCTGCTTGCATTTGCAGTTTCCTTTCTTCGGCTTCCATTTGAAGTTTCCTTTCCTCTCGTTCTATCGCTCTTTCTTCACGGGCAATGTTTTCTGCGTGTGTTTTCTGTGCCCATTCTGACAGTTTCTCTTCTTTATAACCTAACTTTATTCCTTGCTCAATGCATTGTTCTAAACTAGACATTTTGTGTTTTACTTGTTTGTTAAGTTTATAGAGTTAAATCCCTTTAGAAAAATATGTTGTGTGGTGGAAAATTTGGTTAACTCCCCTACTTATTAATGTGTAAATCAAAATGCAAGGTTATGTTGGTGAAAATTTCATGAATATGCAACGAAATCAATATGATACAAAATAATACATTGATGAAACATGAGAAGTACAGCTTAGAAGTACAATGAGTATGAGGTGAAACTTAGCTCTGAATTTTGAAGCTCCTCGATGTTATCTTGCACTCTCGTTATTGTTGGAAAGGTTTCATCGGTTGGACGCGGCACTTGTTGCGGAACAATCTGCTCGTGGAGCGAGAACACATTAGTGACTGTCACACAAAAAAAATGTCAACATAGTAACATGTCAAAAAAAATTGTTTACAGAATCAAAATAAAGAGGCGCTGTGGAGGCAATGGTGAGACATTGCCGAGGGACTCTGATTACTTCTATTTTATCGCTAGATAGATACTAGTTCTATGTAACCTTGTAACGTTAACAATTTCTTTGATTTAAACCAATCAATGTTTTATCAAAAATCAGTGTGATATGATTAAATAATTAATTTTACATGGCATTTAATAGGTTTTTAAGAAAACATTCTATGCCAAAACCGGAAAACTAGCCCCCAAAAAGCCTGTCATAGTCTTGCTCGTATCTAGGTAACTAAACTTGGGTTCATACAGGCAACAATAAATCTGTTCGTTATGAGATCGAATATTTATTGTATTTACATATACAGTATGCGTTGGCGCAGTGGGTAAACAGACCCGTGCTATATTACATCTCCCAAATAGTAAACATCAAACACATAAGTATCATTTAACAGTCTAGCAAACTATCTAGCCTATGTCTATATATCTATTGATATCTATAGAGTCCCTCAAAGGCAGGCCCTGTTGCCTCTCTCAAGTCCGTCTGTCCTCTGCCGGTCTCCGCGTGTCCTAACTCGACACGGGCGGTAACTCTGTCCGAGTTCCTCGTGGACCCCGCATTAGGCGGGCCACATCAGTGTCCACGGAATCATGGACTTGGTGACCATCTCTTTTGAGAAGGTTCTAGATTACTCGGGTCCTGCTCGACTCAATGGTTTCCCTTGGGCTGGAATTGCAGCCCTTTACTAAATGTGCAAGTGAGGCGGTGACAGATGGACATGTCTCCACTTATTAGACGATAAATGTAATTATTAGATGGACATGTCTCCACTTATTAGACAATAAATGTAATTATTAGATGGACATGTTTCCACTTATTAGACAATAAATGTAATTATTAGATGGACATGTCTCCACTTATTAGACGATAAATGTAATTATTAGATGGACATGTCTCCACTTATTAGACGATAAATGTAATTATTAGATGGACATGTTTCCACTTATTAGACGATAAATGTAATTATTAGATGGACATGTCTCCACTTATTAGACGATAAATGTAATTATTAGATGGACATGTCTCCACTTATTAGACAATAAATGTAATTATTAGATGGACATGTCTCCACTTATTAGACAATAAATGTAATTATTAGATGGACATGTCTCCACTTATTAGACGATAAATGTAATTATTAGATGGACATGTCTCCACTTATTAGACGATAAATGTAATTATTAGATGGACATGTCTCCACTTATTAGACGATAAATGTAATTATTAGATGGACATGTCTCCACTTATTAGACAATAAATGTAATTATTAGATGGACATGTCTCCACTTATTAGACAATAAATGTAATTATTAGATGGACATGTCTCCACTTATTAGACGATAAATGTAATTATTAGATGGACATGTCTCCACTTATTAGACGATAAATGTAATTATTAGATGGACATGTTTCCACTTATTTGACGATAAATGTAATTATTAGATGGACATGTCTCCACTTATTAGACAATAAATGTAATTATTAGGTGGACATGTCTCCACTTATTAGACGATAAATGTAATTATTAGGTGGACATGTCTCCACTTATTAGACGATAAATGTAATTATTAGGTGGACATGTCTCCACTTATTAGACGATAAATGTAATTATTAGGTGGACATGTCTCCACTTATTAGACGATAAATGTAATTATTAGATGGACATGTCTCCACTTATTAGACAATAAATGTAATTATTAGATGGACATGTCTCCACTTATTAGACAATAAATGTAATTATTAGATGGACATGTCTCCACTTATTAGACGATAAATGTAATTATTAGATGGACATGTCTCCACTTATTAGACGATAAATGTAATTATTAGATGGACATGTTTCCACTTATTTGACGATAAATGTAATTATTAGATGGACATGTCTCCACTTATTAGACAATAAATGTAATTATTAGGTGGACATGTCTCCACTTATTAGACGATAAATGTAATTATTAGGTGGACATGTCTCCACTTATTAGACGATAAATGTAATTATTAGGTGGACATGTCTCCACTTATTAGACGATAAATGTAATTATTAGGTGGACATGTCTCCACTTATTAGACGATAAATGTAATTATTAGGTGGACATGTCTCCACTTATTAGACGATAAATGTAATTATTAGGTGGACATGTCTCCACTTATTAGACGATAAATGTAATTATTAGGTGGACATGTCTCCACTTATTAGACGATAAATGTAATTATTAGATGGACATGTCTCCACTTATTAGACAATAAATGTAATTATTAGATGGACATGTTTCCACTTATTAGACAATAAATGTAATTATTAGATGGACATGTCTCCACTTATTAGACGATAAATGTAATTATTAGATGGACATGTTTCCACTTATTAGACGATAAATGTAATTATTAGATGGACATGTTTCCACTTATTTGACGATAAATGTAATTATTAGATGGACATGTCTCCACTTATTAGACAATAAATGTAATTATTAGGTGGACATGTCTCCACTTATTAGACGATAAATGTAATTATTAGGTGGACATGTCTCCACTTATTAGACGATAAATGTAATTATTAGGTGGACATGTCTCCACTTATTAGACGATAAATGTAATTATTAGGTGGACATGTCTCCACTTATTAGACGATAAATGTAATTATTAGGTGGACATGTCTCCACTTATTAGACGATAAATGTAATTATTAGATGGACATGTCTCCACTTATTAGACGATAAATGTAATTATTAGGTGGACATGTCTCCACTTATTAGACGATAAATGTAATTATTAGATGGACATGTTTCCACTTATTTGACGATAAATGTAATTATTAGATGGACATGTCTCCACTTATTAGACAATAAATGTAATTATTAGATGGACATGTCTCCACTTATTAGACGATAAATGTAATTATTAGGTGGACATGTCTCCACTTATTAGACGATAAATGTAATTATTAGATGGACATGTCTCCACTTATTAGACGATAAATGTAATTATTAGATGGACATGTCTCCACTTATTAGACAATAAATGTAATTATTAGATGGACATGTCTCCACTTATTAGACAATAAATGTAATTATTAGATGGACATGTCTCCACTTATTAGACAATAAATGTAATTATTAGATGGACATGTCTCCACTTATTAGACAATAAGTGTCGGTGTGTGGGGGACATGTTTCCAATTATAGATTTTAATTGATAGATTGTAGATGATAGATGTTAGATGCGTATTCAACTGATCAGGTGAACTAACCTTTTTCTTCTCAACTACTGTTAGTTTATATTGACATAGAAAAAGCTTTCCTTGCAGTTCTCTGCTCGAGCCAGCGAGTACAAAATAAACTTTCAATATCTTATGAGCCACAGATGAGAAAATATGCCATGAACATCTCGTGAGCGACACCTGCCATTTAGCGCGCATAGCCACCAGGAAATAAGGGCAACAACTGCTGCTGTGTTTAGCGAGTCTGTCAGTTACCTGCCTCTGTGGGTGAGCAGGAAGTGCTCACCAGGAACTTGTAAATTGTTCATATTCACAGTTTGTACACGAGGGTTAAGTGGAAAAATGGGGGGGGGGGCGAAAGATATTTCTCTGGTAAGAAATGGGCGGGATGCGTTTTTGAGAGTTGGCTTGCAGCTGTGTGTTAAAGTTGTTAAACGTTGTTGTTACTGGATCGATGACGTTTTGTGTCAGGCTCCGTGCGAACTGCCATTTCGTGTCAGGTATTCTCTGCATGGCGGCTATTTCACTTACAAATGAGGAGTCCTACAGGCACACATCAAACCGGGATTTATATCTATAAGTATGTTATGTAGGAGTCGGGGAGTGTCTGTGTGGCGAAGTGGCCCAGCCGCCTGCCTAGCGCTGCGACTATGTGGGTTTGTCAAAGACTGACACAAGAGGCAGGAATCCTGCCTCATGATAGAACACCACCAGGACGTGGGGTCAACCTCAGATAGAGTGGAGGGAGCATAGTGCCCGGGATCAGGGCAGGATAGATGATAGAAAAGGGGGACTATTAACTAGTCCTCACACGAAGGCGTTGACCAGATAGTTAGCACTACTGGTCACGACGGAATCACGCCTGCGTGATCGCTACGATTGCCACTCAAACCAAAGTCAGCTAATAGAAGCGTGCTAACTGACTTAGCACGCAAAGAGCCCAAGGACGCATGAAGGTCCTTCCGCGTGGCGTGTAGCGACGCGAGTGAAGGAAGTCAGACTGGGGACTGACTCTGTAGTGTGCACATCGTATAGAATAGATATGTGTTTTTCGTATAGCCTAGTAGATAGAGATTAGCTATAGGGTTTAGGAAAACTAGTGATAGAGAATATTGTGACTTTATGTGTGATTAGATAGCGACTGTTTTGCAATTGTAAAGAGCCAACGGCAATAAAATGTACCATTTCATTCCTCGCACACGACTTGCAAGTTTCTTGTATGGTGTGGGAGAAGTAATCCGATGATGCCTGAAACATGAGTTGTTGACAGGCATAGGATTAAATGTGGTGTCAGAAGTGCCGCTTGAACCTGAGTTCAAACAATAACACTTACCCACGGCTCTAGACTAGGATTACAGATAGGATATTACAAAGATTAAATGTTTAATTTGTGTCAGTGACGATGACGTGTGAAGACTAGATCGAGTTGCCAGCAGAATTGTGCCTATCGTGATGAAATAATGTTTATTTGTGCTTATTAGAATGTTATATATTTAAATAATGTGTTCTTCAAAGTTGTAAGTATTCATATTATGTTCTTCTTTCATTTATTTATTTAATTATTTATTTGTTTTTGAATAATGGTCAAAAATGATTCATGGCGGAGCAATACAGAGGTCAGCGACAGTATTGATTTTTGCAAGCTAAAAATAGCGCTGCGCCTGTGACGTGGCACGATTGACAAACAGTTGGGCCTCGCCATTTGGAATCAGCATTTCAGCGTTTACAAGCTGCCAAACTGCTGCCTGCCTGAATCTTTATGATATATTAACTATTATTTGTTTATTTAAGTTAGAGAATGAATATATTTATTTATTTACACATTATTATTATATTTATATTTATTTAAAAGCAGTTATTGAATTTTTTTTCGTACTTTTCTATTTGTTTACCGTCACGAGGGCACTACTTTCGGCTATGCAAATTAGATTTGGCCTGCACCATACTTCCATAGATTAAACTAGGTTAGTAACGAAAGACATATTACTGTAGAACGAAGACAGGACATTGACATTAAATATTAATTAATCGATGTTCTGTTTGTTCGTGGGCATGTCAGTGTCATTGTTCCAATTTGTCAAAAATCTATTTTCGTTTTCGAGTTGTTAATTGTTGCTGCTCTGTAATCAGGGCGAACAACAGCTGAGTGATAACGTGAGTGTATGCTGATGTGCCAAACAAGGTGACCTGAGTAGAAAACTCGTGTGTATTCCGGGGTGCCAAACAACGGGACCGGTGTTGCTGACGTGTTGTTCCTTGTTCTAGGGAACATTAAGATGAGTAAAACCTACGTTTTTGGCATGCATTGTGATTAATAGTGCATCTCTTTTTCAGCGTGTATTGTACGAACAGACTTTGTGCTCTAATTTTTTGGAGAAGACGATTTTCCAGATTGTAAACAAAGAGTACAATTTGTAGTGCTCAGATATTAAATAACATAGCATATCAAATAATAATAACTAATTGAAGCAGTCAGTTAAAGTCAACGCGAGCCAATTCCCCAACAACATGGCTACTCTAGCTGACTTCATTAAAGCAGGCAAAGAATTGCAATACACAGGTAAAGAGCTAGAACAATATGCGGATCAAAAATTTAAAGAAGCAAAGGATGCAGAGAGAGATGAACGCGCACAGGAAAGACAACACCAGATACAACTAGCTCAGATAACAAAACAAAAAGAAGTGCAAATTAGGCAACAACAATTAGAACAAGATAAGGAAATTAAACAGAAGGAATTAGAATTAAAACAAAGACAATTAGATCAGGAGAAAGAATTAAAACAAAAGACATTAGATCAAGAAAGAGAACTAAAGCAAAAAGAGATAGATGAAATGGCAAGAGTTAACCCTTTCCCGACTATTACCCCCAAAATCCACGTTTTTACACATGTCTTGTCCCAAGCGCTTCTGAATAATAATTATGCGAATGAATGAATCTACGATTGTATCACGGCCTAGGAAACAGGAAGAGTTGTTTCCCTTGTTCTTCCTGTTTTGAAATCCATTCAACGGTTCAGAAATAATATCAATTTTTCGTGAATTCTCAATATTGTATCATCTATTCGCAAAAAAATGGAATCCAGCCACGATTTTCTTGAAGATTGTGCAGGTATGTCTGTCGATTATGACAGTGTTATTGTGGATATCACTGAACCGTTTGATTTGTTTAGAGATAGTGATGCAGAAAGTGACATTGATTACAGAGGCAGGCTGGAATTTTGACGAAGAGGACCCAGATTTCTGTAGTGTCAGTGAAACTGTAGACAAAGACATGTATGTTTGGAGTCCTGAGACAACCCCTGTAGTCGTTGAAGGTTTTTTTGCATGATCTTCGAGAGAGTTCAGAACCGTTTGACTACTTCAGTCTCATTGTAAATGAGGACTTTTATCAGTCTGCTATGGAACAAACTAATTTGTATGCCACTCAACGACAAGAAAAGGCAGGTAAAGTGGATGTTTACTGGTCACCTGTGAGCACTCAGGAAATAAAAATTTATATTCGTCTTGCTATACTCATGGGCTATGTTCAATTGCCTGAAACTGCCATGTATTGGAGCACAGATGAAGATCTCTATCATCCTGGTGTATCACAGTGCATGGGAAAAACTAGATATGCAAAAATCTCCCAATATTTTCATCTCAATGACACCAGTAAGCAGAAGCCCATAGGCCACAAAGATTACGATCCACTGTACAAGGTAAGACCGTTCCTTGATATGGTGAGGAAAAACATATCCTCGTGTTTTTCTGCTGGCAGAGATATCAGCATTGATGAAGCCATGATTGCCTACAATGGTAGACTAAAGTTCAATGGCTCGGAACGCTGAAGAAGAAGAAGATGACATCACGTAAGGCACCCGGTGGCAGATAAAATGTTCAGATACCCACAACAGTGGCCGCCTACAACAGATCAATGGGTGGAGTGGACAGGTTTGACCAGCTGTCCTCATATTACCCTGTTGGTAGGAAATCTGTGAAGTGGTGGAGATATATGTTTGCCTTTCTCCTGCAAACCTCTATTGTCAACAGCTGGATAATTTGTTCAAACTCCCATCGCCACACACAAGGGTTGGTGATGTTGGCCATCTCGCTTTTAGGCGTAGCCTGGTTTCTACTCTTGAAGGGTAACATTTCGAGGAAACGGAAAGCTTCTTCTTGCCCCACAACTGTAGGTCTGGGTACCAGCAATCTTTTGGACCACAGACTAATTCGTATGGATGGCAAAAGGAAAACTTGCTACTGGTGTGCCAAGATGAACACCAAGTCTGGTAAGAAGAGCAGAGCCAGTGAGGTTGTTTTTGGATGCAGTCTCTGTCAGATATGGCTGTGCAAGGGGGAATGCTTCACAAAATACCATGAATCACTTGTATCAAAGCACGTGGATATATAGTGCAGGATATTTGCTGCTATCAGGGCACTTATATACATAGTGCGGGACACTTTCAACATCATTTCGTGAGTAAAAAATTTTTCTTCACATTTTTTCCCAGTTAAAATGTTTTTTTAAACCTTTCTTTTTGTTTTATTGTTTTTAATGTTGCTTTATGTTAAACTGTGTCCATTTTTCTAGTTTATTAGTCATCTAGGACATTTATATGTCAAACCAATTCGTGTATAATGACTTTACAAAATATCAAGTCATTAATTTTGCGGAGTTATTTCCCTTTTGTTAGTTATTAAAGGGTTAAGGAAAAACAAATACAAGTAGAATCAGAGACACAATTAAAGATGAAAGAGATGGATGTAGACTCACACGCAGAGATCTCTGCCACTAAACTTAAAAGTCAACAAGAAGAAAATAAGTTCAACAAATACAAAAATATTATCAAACCATATTGTAAAGACGATTCAATATCTGCCTGGACAGAAAACGTCGAGTATCAATTTAAATATCACCAAGTTCCTTTAGAGATGTGGGCTATGATTTATATGAAGAACCTGAGTGGTTAGCCCCTTAAAGTAATAGAATCTATACCAACCGACCTTAGATCTGACTACCAATACATCCGTGATAGGATTATGCAACACTTTTTACTTGATGCCCCTGGGTATCAGGTTCAGTTCTCAACTTTAAAACCTAAACCTACTGAGACTTTCATTGACTACGTCTCAAATGTTCAAAGTATACTAAATAGGTGGCTTAAAGCAGCTAACATAGGAAAAGACTTTGATAAATTGAAAAACTTAATAACTATGGATAAAGTAATATCCACGATACCATCCTCTTTTGCTAAATTTTTGCAACAGTCAGACATTGAAAGCATAGAACAGTTTGAAAAGAAAGGGTCTGCATATTTTTCTTCAAACAGAAATATTTTTAAAACTTCAAATGACTCTGAAATAGTTTCCTTTGTAAAAGATCAATCTAAAAACTATCAGGGCAATAGGAAACCTTATAATAAATTTGACAAGAAAGATAGAAAAGTTTCAAAATGTATCCACTGTCAACTTTTACATGACACTTATTCAATGTGTGACAAATCGCCGAGTTATCCGGCACATCTTGAAAATGTTATTAAGAAGCAACAGAACAAAAGATCTGCATACCGGCGTGCCAGCAAATGTTTTTTTTTGTTCCAGCTACGGCCATTATTCAAATAAGTGCCTTGGCCGCCAACGTATGAAAGCCAACAATGCTATTTTACTTGATACATCTTCTGATAGTGGTAGTGAGACTGAGTGTGATGTTGAAAATGACTTACCTGTTAACCAGACGGAAGAGGTGGGTTGTGTAAACGATATGTTGAATTTTGACAGTTGTGAGCGATGTCACCAGTTTCATGCTGACGGAAAATTAGAATGTGGACATACAGTTCCATGCTCATCTGAGAGTATGAATGCAGCCTTAGCCTCCAGAGGCAATTTAGAGTTCCACAATGCAATGGTCAATGATAGACCATGCCAATGTTTGCTGGACAGCGGTAGTACCCTTATTGACCTCAGAAAGGAACTAGTGAGTCAAGAGGATTATACAGGTGACTCTGTCAAATGCCGAACCTTTTCGGGTAACATTGAAATTTACCCGTTGGCCAAAGCCCGTATTAACACTCCTTTCCTTTCGGGTACATTTACTTGTGCTGTACTTGACAACCCTTGTACTGATTTAATTCTGGGTTGCTTACCCCAGCTAAAACAATGTACTAACGATGAAATAACTGCATGGAACCAACTGAATGCAGTTAATGCAACAACCAGAGCAGACACTATAAAACATCAAGACACGCTTCAAGATGAGAGACTACTGTTGCTTTCTCCATCTAGCACTGATGATACCAACAGAAAAAAATTCATAGAACAGCAGAAAGCTGATCCTAGTTTGTCTCCTTATTTAAAAATATTGAAAGAACGAGCAAAAGTGACAAAGAACGCTTCATGGTTCTTCAGATTAAATAATGGCATTCTTACTAGATATTATACTACTGGTAACCATGAGATTCAGCAAACGGTGTTACCTGTACAACATCGCATAACTGTGCTAAAGATTGCACATGAGTCACCGTTTGCTGGCCATCTTGCATATGACAAAACCAGGGCCAGAATTCAGGCTCATTTTTATTGGCCAGGTTTTTGCAATGATATTAAATTATTTTGTCGTTCGTGTAATGTCTGTCAACAGTTAGTACGAAAGGGTAAACATGCTACAGCTGAAGTACAACCTTCTACACTGGCTTCTAGGCCATTTGAGAGTGTGGCGGTAGATATTGTTGGACCCCTGAATCAGGTGTCCAGCAAAGGAAATCGCTTCATATTGACGATGGTCGACCTATGTACAAGGTGGGTTGAGGCAGTAGCTTTGAAGTACATCACTTCCAAAGATGTTGCCAATGTATTTCTACACCTGTTCTCACGATTCGGATTTCCACGGACCATTTTATCCGATCGTGGAACTCAATTCATATCGGCTGCAACGCAAGCCCTTACAAAAATGTTAGGGATAAAACAACATTTCACGACAGCGTACCATCCAGCCAGCAATGGGATAGTAGAAAAAATTAATGGAGATCTTAAGCATATGCTGGCTAAGGTAACAGCAGAAAACCCAGCTGATTGTGATACACTGTTACCAACAGTGCTGTTCGCCTATCGGGAGATTCCCCATTCAAGCACGGGTTTCTCACCGTTTGAATTAGTGTACGGGGCTAACCCACGTGGACCCCTAACCATTTATCATCAGGCAATAACAAATTCTATTCAAATTCCCGAACCAAAAACACCTTATGAAATGGTGACTGAAACACGAGATAATATCATGAAATCGTGTATTATAGCTAAGGCAGCTTTGGAGAGGAAGGGTCAAATCTACCGCCAATATGCCAACAAAGGGGCGAGAACAATTGAACTTGAACCAGATCAAGACATACTTCTCTTGCTTCCTGACAAACGAAATTTATTATTGACTTCATGGCAAGGGCCATTCAAGGTGGTACGTAAAATTTCAGATGTTGACTATGAAATATCAATAAACGGAAACTTAAAGATATTCCATGTCAACATGTTGAAACCTTACTATTCACGACAAGAGACAGAAGTAGAGACAGACGAACACAGTGCACTCACACCAAGTGATCAGACGACAGACATACATAACGCAACTACACTAGTTAGCGAGACTGGCATATCCGACGAGCATACACTTAGCGAGAATACAGAATACACACTTAGCACCACCACCGTACTGAATCAGGTAGACGACGACGGAATGGAACTACCAGTTCCTATTGTAGACAAGACTACTACATTAGATAGCATACATATAGAACAGGGACTAACAGACAGTCAACGACGACAATTAGTAGAATTAGTGACGGAATACAAAGACATATTCTCTGACATTCCAGGTAGGACGGACAGAATCGAACACTCCATTCTTCTTTCGGACTCTAAGCCTATTAAATGCAGGCCGTACTCAATCCCACTAAGCTATAGGGAAAATCTTAATAAGGAAATTCTGAATTTAGAGGCTAGTGGGATCATCCAGAAATCCACCTCGGAGTACTCGTTTCCAATTGTTCTAGTTAAGAAGAAAGATTCTACAATTCGTCTGTGCGTGGACTATCGAAAGCTCAACAACGTCACCAAGATCGACGCAGAGCCAATTCCTTCCTGCGAAGATCTTATTCTTGACATGTCCACCTCCAAAATCTTTTCTAAATTAGATCTCACTAAGGGATATTGGCAAGTCCCTATGCAGTCTCAATCCATCCATCTTACTGCTTTCTCAACTCCTTTAGGACTGTACGAGTGGCGTTTTCTTCCTTTCGGACTTCGAAACGCTCCTGCCACTTTCGTACGCTTAACTAGAGATCTACTTCATGGAGTGACGAATACAGTGACCTATATAGATGATATATGTGTCCATACTGATGACTGGACAACACATCTACTGAAACTGAGACATGTCTTTAATAGGTTGCGACTCTTCGGGCTCACTGTCAAACCGAGCAAAGTCGAATTGGGCCTAAAGGAAATTGATTTTTTGGGTCATGTCATTTCTCAAGGTCAACTAAAGACTGACCAGAAAATTATTACCAAAATTATGAATCTGACCATGCCTACCACCAAGAAACAGGTCAGAAGCCTTTTGGGGTTAGTGAATTACTATGCTAAATTTATTCCAAATTTAGCGGAGATTACAAGTGTATTTTCCAATGTTTTAAAAGCTTCTGTAAAATTGGATGTTAAAGATGCATTATTAATTTCTGCATTGTCAAAATTGAAAATTTTCTTTAGTAATGTTCCAATCCTCCGCTTGCCTAATCCGAGGCTCGTTTATTATCTTAGGACAGATGCCAGCAGGATCTCCATCGCTGCAGTACTAGGCCAATTTTATGAGGGCATCTTCCATCCGATTTGCTACGTGAGCCGTAAGATCACACCCACCGAGTCCAGATATTCCATATCCGAGTTGGAAGCCCTTAGCGTCATCTATGCGGTGAGAAAGCTGCATCGTTTTCTGGCGGGTGTGCACTTCATTGTCCAGACTGACAACTCCCCAATAACGGTCATACAGAGTGGTGTACATCGAAATGACCGGATATACAGGTGGTCGCTAATACTACAAAATTACACCTTTAGTATAGAAAATATTAAGGGGAAAGATAACATCTTGGCTGATACCCTTAGTCGACCATCTGATGTAGCAATACCAGAAATTTCCACATAAGAGTGTAAAGTAATACATGTTAAGTTAGTACAGTCAAATATTCTATGTGAAATATGTTAGAAATACATGAGTATTATGTGCTGAACTAAGTACCAAAAACATTGACCTACTATGTGTCCTTAGACATCAAAAGTAAGAACTTTACTCTGGGAACAAATATATCACTTTGTGAACTAGGACAGCTTATTACTTGCTAAGCTCCAAATATGTTCCAGTGAAGTAGTTGTGTTAAACAGAGAAAAACAGTGTCAGATGATTATATACATACAGACACGAGAACAGTGATCTACAAACGAACTCTACAGGTGCAATACCCATAGAATAAATATGACTGTGTAATGGATTTCAAATACCCAGAACAATTGTATAGATAGTATGCCAATGAAAACATGTTTCTGAACATTAATGGCAACGACTAACCTGAGGTATTTAAAAAACCATGTATATATAAACTTAATGTGATATGTATCATAATGTTTTAATATAGTGATGAAATATAGATATATTATGTCATTTTAATTTATAGTTAGATTTAGATAATATAATACTTTTTCATTTTAGTTTAGATAGATTATTAATTTACATATTTATTTAGCTTTAAAAGTAGATTAGGATAGTAATTTAAACATAACAACTAATTATAAGAAGTTTAGATATAAATAGTGTCATTCACTTTGTTTCATTTCATTTGATTTCATTCCATCTTAACCAATCCATTTAACAAACGTTATCATTTAGTAGTATGATTAGGTTACACCATAATAGTATAGAAATATTATACACTTAAAGATACATCATTTACACCATATAGAATAAGAATATCAATCATATAGGGTTTTTCATTTAAAAAACATTAGTTAGAATATGTTATATTTCACATCACCCATTTTAGAAAGAGACATAACTTATTATATTTCACATCACCCATTTTACAAAGGGACGTAACTTATTACATTTCACATTACCCATTTCACTAAGGATGAAGGTCCTTCCGCGTGGCGTGTAGCGACGCGAGTGAAGGAAGTCAGACTGGGGACTGACTCTGTAGTGTGCACATCGTATAGAATAGATATGTGTTTTTCGTATAGCCTAGTAGATAGAGATTAGCTATAGGGTTTAGGAAAACTAGTGATAGAGAATATTGTGACTTTATGTGTGATTAGATAGCGACTGTTTTGCAATTGTAAAGAGCCAACGGCAATAAAATGTACCATTTCATTCCTCGCACACGACTTGCAAGTTTCTTGTATGGTGTGGGAGAAGTAATCCGATGATGCCTGAAACATGAGTTGTTGACTGGACTCCGTCGTTCGGTTTACGAGGGCAAGCTTTTCGTAGACCCCCCCCCCCCCCCCAGGGCTGGTTCCTGGAGTTGCCGAGTTCACAGTCTGTGCGAGGCTTTCCGTGACCCCCAGGACTGGTTCCTGGAGTTGCCGAGTTCACATTATGTGCGAGGCCTTCTGTGACCCCCTGGTGGTTGGTGCTGAAGTTGCCGAGTTCACGTCATGTGCGAGGCTTTCCCGACACACCAGACGTCAGAATTAACCCTCAGTCTTCTTGGTCACTCTCAGCCAATCAATCAATTAAAACCTCAAGCAATCCCCCAATCAACCAACCAACTAACCAACCACCCAAATAACCAATTAATCAACCAACCAACTAACCAACCACCTAAATAACCAATTAATCAACCAACCAACTAACCAACCACACAAATAACCAATTAATCAACCAACCAACTAACCAACCACCTAAATAACCAATTAATCAACCAACCAACTAACCAACCACCCAAATAACCAATTAATCAACCAACCAACTAAACAACCACCCAAATAACCAAATAATCAACCAACCAAATAACCAACCAACCAAATAACCAACCAACCAAATAACCAATTAATCAACCAACCAACTAACCAACCACCCAAATAAACAATTAATCAACCAACCAACTAACCAACCACACAAATAACCAATTAATCAACCAACCAACTAACCAACCACCCAAATAACCAATTAATCAACCACCCAACTAACCAACTAACCAACCACCCAAATAACCAATTAATCAACTAACCAACTAACCAACCACCCAAATAACCAATTAATCAACCAACCAACTAACCAACCACCCAAATAACCAATTAATCAACCAACCAACTAACCAACCACCCAAATAACCAATTAATCAACCAACCAACTAACCAACCACACAAATAACCAATTAATCAACCAACCTACTAACCAACTACCCAAATAACCAATTAATCAACCAACCAACTAACCAACCACCCAAATAACCAATTAATCAACCAACCAACTAACCAACCACCCAAATAACCAATTAATCAACCAACCAACTAACCAACCACCCAAATAACCAATTAATCAACCAACCAACTAACCAACCACCCAAATAACCAAATAATCAACCAACCAACTAACCAACCACCCAAATAACCAATTAATCAACCAACCAACTAACCAACCACCTAAATAACCAATTAATCAACCAACCAACTAACCAACCACCCAAATAACCAATTAATCAACCAACCAACTAACCAACCACCCAAATAACCAATTAATCAACCAACCAACTAACCAACCACCCAAATAACCAATTAATCAACCAACCAACTAACCAACTAACCAACCACCCAAATAACCAATTAATCAACCAACCAACTAACCAACCACCCAAATAACCTATTAATCAACCAACCAACCACCCAAATAACCTATTAATCAACCAACCAACTAACCAACTAACCAACCACCCAAATAACCAATTAATCAACCAACCAACTAACCAACCACCCAAATAACCTATTAATTAACCAACCAACTAACCAACTAACCAACCACCCA
>OY992878.1:169710946-169823446 GCA_963921405.1 Cepaea hortensis
CACATGAAACAGATGGACAAACTGCAGCTAGTATTGTAGACACATGAAACAGATGGACAAACTGCAGCTAATATTGTAGACACATGTAATACATGCACAAACTGCAGCTAATATTGTAGACACATGTAACAGATGGACAAACTGGAGCTAATATTCTAGACACATGAAACAGATGGACAAACTGCAGCTAGTATTGTAGACGCATGTAACACATGCACAAACTGCAGCTAATATTGTAGACACATGTAACAGATGGACAAACTGCAGCTAATATTCTAGACACATGAAACAGATGGACAAACTGCAGCTAGTATTGTAGACACATGAAACAGATGGACAAACTGCAGCTAATATTGTAGACACATGTAATACATGCACAAACTGCAGCTAATATTGTAGACACATGTAACAGATGGACAAACTGCAGCTAATATTCTAGACACATGAAACAGATGGACAAACTTTAGCTAGTATTGTAGACACATGTAACACATGCACAAACTGCAGCTAATATTGTAGACACATGTAACAGATGGACAAACTGCAGCTAATATTCTAGACACATGAAACAGATGGACAAACTGCAGCTAATATTGTAGACACATTTAACAGATGGACAAATTGCAGCTAGTATTGTAGACACATGTAACAGATGGACAAACTGCAGCTAATATTGTAGACACATGTAACAGATGGACAAACTGCAAGCAGTGGGTTACGTTGTAACTAAGTATATTTTCAGGATTGACCTCTAAGGATTGACCCCAATCCTTTTCGGTCTCGGATCCTGGGCGGGTAGGGTAGGGTAGGGTATTTAGGTCATATGTAAGGGTCGATAATTCTAATAAAAGACATGTTTTTCTAAGAGCAGATAACGGTGTGTGTGTGTATAATATTTTAACTAATTTAAAAAAATAAAATAAAAAATAAAACAACAACCAAAGGCGCGCAGGGGCGGGCGGCGGGCGCAGGAGCAAGCGCGACCGATCGGTCGCGTGGAGCGGTCGACCCCAGTAAAACAGTGTCTTGTAGTACCCAAGTGGCCAGTCATTTCTGAGTGATCACTAGTCCGGTTATTGACGAGTACTGTGGTGGGGTTAGGTGGGTCGAAGCCTCGAGCCGCGCCCG
Organism: Cepaea hortensis; assembly: GCA_963921405.1. NCBI lineage: Eukaryota > Metazoa > Mollusca > Gastropoda > Stylommatophora > Helicidae > Cepaea > Cepaea hortensis. The sequence continues at coordinate 169,712,075 of OY992878.1, forward strand.
GTGTGATATGAAAATTATAATAAGTAAAAAGGTATATATGGCGTGTATATGATCTGTAGTGGGTCGTAGTGGCTTATAAACTATCATCATATAGATTAAACCTCTTCAAATGAAAACCTTAAAACAGTAAAGATGACCGGTAGTAACGGATGTAAGGGGCATGGCTTAGTGTTATTCGTTGTTAAGGAGTAGGTGAGCGGAGAATTAGCTAGAGAAGTGCTTCTGAACATTTTAAAGGGGTGAGCGAGTGGCGAAGTGGCTAAATGAATGCGCCCGTTCCTTGGTAAGAGCCAGGGTGATCGAGTGGAGAAGTGGGTAAATAATGGCATGGAGGTCTACCACTGACACATTCAACGCATAATGGCGGCGTCGGTAGTCAGAAGACCTAGGATATTTTCATTATATGTCTATTGTAAAGGGGTCGACTGTTTTATTATAACGATAGTTTCTATTATCTGTAGTGGATGGGACTTAAATACTAGCATCATACCGTTTACAGCTCTTCAAATGAAAACTTTGAAAGTGTAAAGATGGCCGATGGTTATAGTGGGTATGACTTTGTGATATTCATTGTTAAGGGGTGGAGTGAGTGGGTGAGTAACTAGATAAACGCTTCCGACCACTAGCAGCGGTTTCGAATCCCAGTGGGGTGGTCTAGTGGTAGAAGAAATATTGATAATATTTGGTTACTTAGTTGTGATTTCGAGCTCGGTTGTTATTAACCCGGTTATGTTTAGAAAAGTAGAGGTGGTGTGCTGGTTGCGGAGTATGTTTAGGGGGTACCCCAGACACCGCGGAAGGGACAGGTTCGAATCTCGGAACTTTGTCGTGGGTAAGATTTCCAGTCATCAAGGTGTGGGTGTCGTCGCGGCCACAAGTCCCACCGCTGATGAAAAACACAGGCAGCAGATTTCACCATTGTACCTACGGGTCACAAAATATAAGCTAACTTAACATTCAGAATATGACCTCAACAGGTGTTGCCAAAAATCAATACTTATTCTTATAACGGCTAATCCAGGGGATTATCGTCATCGTAATGACCAAGTCAGGTTAATAATATTTCTTATATCTCCGCCATTGCAAATAGTTCGCAATATTAATAAATGTTCATATAAAGGTTGGAAGGGGATTAAAAGATTAACACCTATTGTCGGGACATCCAATAAAAATCAATAACACTACCCTCGATTTTTCTCATAATTGCCGATTGGAGATTATGGGCTAGGTGTATGTGTCCTTATTTAGTTAAAACAGGTGGTATGAGTAGGAGATATCACAAACAGTATCAGCATGTGCCACTCTGATCTTAAATATCAGTAGTTCGTTATTCTTGTGACATTGAAAACGCTTGTGGCTTGAAGACAGATGGTGTACTATGTTATTGGGTGGTGTATATAGATTGACCAGTATGTGAAGTTGATAAGGTCACCCCTGCCATCGCATCGTAGCTGTGTTGTGACTTGTTGCCTATTACATCCGGGTGTAAAAATAACCAAAAATATTTCACATCAACTCAGACATGCCTCTATATAGCTGCACTGCGAACATGACTAGAGTCTACTTTAGGAAAGTATCGTGTATCTGTGTATACGGGTTTACCACTGCTTATAGATGTGTGCAGTATTATTAGAAAGCGGCTGTTATGTCTACATTATCAAAGTATGTTGCCTTACAGAGCTGGTATAGTATCTATGTGTCTGCTACGTTGTATGTTTTGTCATGTTGCCTTGTAGTATTTGGAGGGAGTTTCATGCGGGTGTCTAGTGAACTTTTTAAAAACTATGTCTCAGAATCCACAACGCCACTGGCATTAGAGGCTTTTCAACTTGTCTGCTCATTGACCACGCTTCACAATCATACTAAAGTACGGGTTCTATGTAGTACTTAAACACTCCTTTTATTTCTCATTACAGTTGTCAACTTTATATTAGTCAGTATGTTTTCCAATTTGCAAAAGACAACCTTCACCACAGCAATTCTTGTTCCAACGCTTTAAAGCCACCTCCTATCAGACATTTTTTTCTTTCCTTTTATGCTCACGGCTACCGTTTCCCCATTTCAAGCTCCATGTCTCTACTCGTATGCATTAGTGTGGTAGAAGTAAACCGATAACTCACAAGATAGACGTATATTATCACACTGTATATGAACATGTGGGAAACGGCTACATCCGGGCAAAGAGGGCATTGTATCTGTAACAGCCGAGACACGTGGTTAAGAGGGATACTACAGGAAAAAAAACGGTATTATGTTGACGATCGAACCAGGGGACCTATTTCGTGATGACCACCATGTACGGGAGTGATTCTGCCCCCTCGTCCACAGGGCGTCGGAGGTTTAAAAGGGTGTTCATTCTCTCGCTTTTCTATTTCCGAGTCGTCATAGGGTCACCAAGTAACAGTAAAGAACACGAAACTACTACTACTACCAAGGTCTCTATACACCACAATGCATTTTCGAATATAATATACACAACTATAATCAAGTCATCACAGTATTCAACTAACCCGTTCTCAAAGACATAGAGGAGAGAGGATGTGAGCACCGAGGCCAGTTGGAGGAGGTGTACCTTTTACTTAACATCTATCGGGTCATACACCGACGAGTGTTTAGCTATATTTATCATATAATATTACCCGTGAACACAACAAGCTTCCCCGGATCAGTCTTAGGCTTCTCATATAACATGACACATATATATATATATATATATATATATATATATATATATATATATATATATATATATATATATATATATATTATATATATAACAGGACACCCGCTGTCCTGACCAGCAAAGTTATCACTTCTCAGAGCAGACATTTACACTTTCATTAATTCTTCTGCCTGGCCAAAGGGGGTCTTTGCATCTTTCCGCAGAAACCTAGTTCCAATGCTAATATATGTTTTTCAATGTGTCGGCTCATTACCACATTTCACATCCTGACAAAAGTACAGGTTCTATGTTCCACTCCAACAGTCAAATACGAAAAAAATGTTAGCCAAATTATTAAAATGTTGGCCAAATATAGAAATATATCGACCAGACGTATAAAGTATAGTAAAATATGTTAGCCAAACTTATAAAACTCGTGGTCAAAATAAGAAATATCTCAACCAAGCGTATAAGAAATAGGAAAAATGTTAGCCAAATTATTAAAATGTTGGCCAAATATAGAAATATATCGACCAGACGTATAAAATATAGTAAAATTTGTTAGCCAAACTTATAAAACTCGGGGTCAAAATAAGAAATATCTCAACCAAGCGTATAAGAAATAGGAAAAAGGCTAGTCAAACTAATGAAAATGTTGGCCAAATACAGAAATATCTCGACCAACTTATAAAATGTAGGAAAAATTGTTAGCCAAACTGACAAAACTGTTAGCCAAAATAAGAAACGTCTCGGCCAACTTATAAAATGTAGGAAAAATTGTTAGCTAAACTGACAAAACAGTTGGTCAAAATAAGAAACGTCTCGACTAACATTATAAAAAGTAGGAAAAATTGTAACCAAATTAATTTAAAAAGGTGACCAAAATAGGAAATATCTCATCCATTCTTATAAAACTTAGGAAAATGTGTTAACCTAATGAGAAAAATATTGACCAAGTAAAGAAAAAACGTACACCAAACTTCTGAAAAGTAAGAAAATTTGTTAACCAAATGGGAAAAATATTGGCCAAGTGGAGAAATATCTCAACCATACTTATGAAAAGGAGGAAAATGTGTTAACCTAATGAGAAAATATCGCCCAAGTGAAGAAAAAAGTTACACAAAACTTATAAAACTTAGGAAAATGTGTTAACCTAATGAGAAAAATATCGCCCGAGTGAAGAAAAAAGTTACACAAAACTTATAAAACTTAGGGAAATGTGTTAACCTAATGAGAAAAATATCGCCCAATTGAAGAAAAAAGTTACACAAAACTTATAAAACTTAGGAAAATGTGTTAACCTAATGAGAAAAATATTGACCAAGTAAAGAAAAACGTACACCAAACTTCTGAAAAGTAAGAAAATTTGTTAACCAAATGGGAAAAATATTGGCCAAGTGGAGAAATATCTCAACCATACTTATGAAAAGGAGGAAAATGTGTTAACCTAATGAGAAAATATCGCCCAAGTGAAGAAAAAAGTTACACAAAACTTATAAAACTTAGGAAAATGTGTTAACCTAATGAGAAAAATATCGACCAATTGAAGAAAAAAGTTACACAAAACTTATAAAACTTAGGAAAATGTGTTAACCTCATGAGAAAAATATTGACCAAGTGAAGAAAAAAGTTACACCAAACTTCTGAAAAGTAAGAAAATTTGTTAACCTAATGAGAAAAATATTGACCAAGTGGAGAAATATCTCAACCATACTTCTGAAAAGTAAGAGAATTTGTTAACCAAATGGGGAAAATATTGGCCAAGTGGAGAAATATCGCAACCATACTTATGAAAAGGAGGAAAATGTGTTAACCTAATGTGAAAAATATCGCCCAAGTGAAGAAAAAAGTTACACAAAACTTATAAAACTTAGGAAAATGTGTTAACCTAATGAGAAAAATATCGCCCAATTGAAGTAAAAAGTTACACAAAACTTATAAAACTTAGGAAAATGTGTTAACCTAATGAGAAAAATATTGACCAAGTACAGAAAAACGTACACCAAACTTCTGAAAAGTAAGACAATTTGTTAACCAAGAGGGAAAAATATATGGGCTAAACTATGAAATATGTTGACCGAACTAAGAAAGTGTGTTAACCAAAGGGGGAAAAATGTTGGTCAAAACATGAAACATCTCGACCAAACTTATAAATATCTCGTGTAAACTTATAAAAAAAAGTAGTAACAAATATTGCTTCTGTAGTTATGTCAAACGTGTCTTGAACTTTTATCTGAACAGACATTTCACAAGACATAATCATCAACGTCAACACTTTCCCTCTTTTACATTACCGAAAGTTTCAACTTATCAGTCCAGAGTATCCACTAAAGAAGCACTTATGCATACTAATCACCCAGCTCTTCACACTCTTGTTTTTTTTTTTTTTTCTAACGCAAAGTGTCTCTGTCTTTCATAGATAGCTTCACAACTTTTCTGTGTAGCACCACTAACAACTCCAAACCTTCGTTTCACATAAGCTCTAATGAAACAGTCATAACAACATTTAGGGCAATCTGTGGCTCCACCTGGGATAGTTTCAATATCATCTGAGTATTCGTCAGCAAAGATCCACTTCCCATGGTTGATATCTTCAACTTTCTATACCACAATGTCTGCTACACTAACCTTCCATTGGTCCATCTTTCAACAATACAAAGAGTGTTCTCGAAGTCTAGCTAACATAACATTGCTTACTTTGTCCACCTCTATCACACTTTGTCATTTCACAGCTGCAATAGCGGCAAGTCTGCAACCAACCAACAGTGTCTGTTATGAAGTCGACCTTTCTTAAAGCCACGTCTGCCTTACTGAACCCTTGAATACCCTCTACCACATCGTCTAACCGACTTTCAACATTTCATACCAAATAATATTAACATTCTCTTTGATTACAGAACAACTGATTTTCTGCTGACTAAGCAGATTTTCCAACCCCGTGGAGATAAATCATATGCCCCCTAACCTACTAGGCGCTATTCTAGACAACGAATATGGTCTTCGACCAGCACCCCTAGGCAGAACTTGAAAAAACAACAGAGCTTGGGTTATTGAGACGAATGAGTTGCATTCCTTGGACTACCAGAAAGACATCAAACACAACAAACTATTTCTTACTAACCCTAAGTATACATCAACTAACCCTAACCCTAACCCTAACTATACAACATACTCTTTCTTAAGAGACATAGATACAAACCAGTGTTAGAAATGAAAAGGTTAAATTTATGTGATTACATTTTAATTAAAATTTAAAACTAATAAATCGCACTTTTATTGCGCAAGATTTAAGCTTGATATATGTCCTATACCTAACTTATACCTATACTTACCCTATATCTGTATATTAAGTGAAGCGAGCAATAAAAGTGCGATTTATTAGTTTTAAATTTTAATTAAAATGTAATCACATAAATTTAACTTTTTCATTTCTAACACTGGTTTGTATCTATGTCTCTTAAGAAAGAGTTTGTTGTATAGTTAGGGTTAGGGTTAGGGTTAGTTGATGTATATTTAGGTTTAGGGTTAGGGTTAGTTGATGTATACTTAGGGTTAGTAAGAAATAGTTTGTTGTGTTTGATGTCTTTCTGGTAGTCCAAGGAATGCAACTCATTCGTCTCAATAACCCAAGCTCTGTTGTTTTTTCAAGTTCTGCCTAGGGGTGCTGGTCGAAGACCATATTCGTTGTCTAGAATAGCGCCTAGTAGGTTAGGGGGCATATGATTTATCTCCACGGGGTTGGAAAATCTGCTTAGTCAGCAGAAAATCAGTTGTTCTGTAATCAAAGAGAATGTTAATATTATTTGGTATGAAATGTTGAAAGTCGGTTAGACGATGTGGTAGAGGGTATTCAAGGGTTCAGTAAGGCAGACGTGGCTTTAAGAAAGGTCGACTTCATAACAGACACTGTTGGTTGGTTGCAGACTTGCCGCTATTGCAGCTGTGAAATGACAAAGTGTGATAGAGGTGGACAAAGTAAGCAATGTTATGTTAGCTAGACTTCGAGAACACTCTTTGTATTGTTGAAAGATGGACCAATGGAAGGTTAGTGTAGCAGACATTGTGGTATAGAAAGTTGAAGATATCAACCATGGGAAGTGGATCTTTGCTGACGAATACTCAGATGATATTGAAACTATCCCAGGTGGAGCCACAGATTGCCCTAAATGTTGTTATGACTGTTTCATTAGAGCTCATGTGAAACGAAGGTTTGGGGTTGTTAGTGGTGCTACACAGAAAAGTTGTGAAGCTATCTATGAAAGACAGAGACACTTTGCGTTAGAAAAGAAAAAAAAAAAAACAAGAGTGTGAAGAGCTGGGTGATTAGTATGCATAAGTGCTTCTTTAGTGGATACTCTGGACTGATAAGTTGAAACTTTCGGTAATGTAAAAGAGGGAAAGTGTTGACGTTGATGATTATGTCTTGTGAAATGTCTGTTCAGATAAAAGTTCAAGACACGTTTGACATAACTACAGAAGCAATATTTGTTACTACTTTTTTTTTATAAGTTTACACGAGATATTTATAAGTTTGGTCGAGATGTTTCATGTTTTGACCAACATTTTTCCCCCTTTGGTTAACACACTTTCTTAGTTCGGTCAACATATTTCATAGTTTAGCCCATATATTTTTCCCTCTTGGTTAACAAATTGTCTTACTTTTCAGAAGTTTGGTGTACGTTTTTCTGTACTTGGTCAATATTTTTCTCATTAGGTTAACACATTTTCCTAAGTTTTATAAGTTTTGTGTAACTTTTTACTTCAATTGGGCGATATTTTTCTCATTAGGTTAACACATTTTCCTCCTTTTCATAAGTATGGTTGCGATATTTCTCCACTTGGCCAATATTTTTCCCATTTGGTTAACAAATTCTCTTACTTTTCAGAAGTATGGTTGAGATATTTCTCCACTTGGTCAATATTTTTCTCATTAGGTTAACAAATTTTCTTACTTTTCAGAAGTTTGGTGTAACTTTTTTCTTCACTTGGTCAATATTTTTCTCATGAGGTTAACACATTTTCCTAAGTTTTATAAGTTTTGTGTAACTTTTTTCTTCAATTGGTCGATATTTTTCTCATTAGGTTAACACATTTTCCTAAGTTTTATAAGTTTTGTGTAACTTTTTTCTTCACTTGGGCGATATTTTCTCATTAAGTTAACACATTTTCCTCCTTTTCATAAGTATGGTTGAGATATTTCTCCACTTGGCCAATATTTTTCCCATTTGGTTAACAAATTTTCTTACTTTTCAGAAGTTTGGTGTACGTTTTTCTTTACTTGGTCAATATTTTTCCCATTTGGTTAACAAATTTTCTTACTTTTCAGAAGTTTGGTGTACGTTTTTCTTTACTTGGTCAATATTTTTCTCATTAGGTTAACACATTTTCCTAAGTTTTATAAGTTTTGTGTAACTTTTTTCTTCAATTGGGCGATATTTTTCTCATTAGGTTAACACATTTCCCTAAGTTTTATAAGTTTTGTGTAACTTTTTTCTTCACTCGGGCGATATTTTTCTCATTAGGTTAACACATTTTCCTAAGTTTTATAAGTTTTGTGTAACTTTTTTCTTCACTTGGGCGATATTTTCTCATTAGGTTAACACATTTTCCTCCTTTTCATAAGTATGGTTGAGATATTTCTCCACTTGGCCAATATTTTTCCCATTTGGTTAACAAATTTTCTTACTTTTCAGAAGTTTGGTGTACGTTTTTTCTTTACTTGGTCAATATTTTTCTCATTAGGTTAACACATTTTCCTAAGTTTTATAAGAATGGATGAGATATTTCCTATTTTGGTCACCTTTTTAAATTAATTTGGTTACAATTTTTCCTACTTTTTATAATGTTAGTCGAGACGTTTCTTATTTTGACCAACTGTTTTGTCAGTTTAGCTAACAATTTTTCCTACATTTTATAAGTTGGCCGAGACGTTTCTTATTTTGGCTAACAGTTTTGTCAGTTTGGCTAACAATTTTTCCTACATTTTATAAGTTGGTCGAGATATTTCTGTATTTGGCCAACATTTTCATTAGTTTGACTAGCCTTTTTCCTATTTCTTATACGCTTGGTTGAGATATTTCTTATTTTGACCCCGAGTTTTATAAGTTTGGCTAACAAATTTTACTATATTTTATACGTCTGGTCAATATATTTCTATATTTGGCCAACATTTTAATAATTTGGCTAACATTTTTCCTATTTCTTATACGCTTGGTTGAGATATTTCTTATTTTGACCACGAGTTTTATAAGTTTGGCTAACATATTTTACTATACTTTATACGTCTGGTCGATATATTTCTATATTTGGCCAACATTTTAATAATTTGGCTAACATTTTTTTCGTATTTGACTGTTGGAGTGGAACATAGAACCTGTACTTTTGTCAGGATGTGAAATGTGGTAATGAGCCGACACATTGAAAAACATATATTAGCATTGGAACTAGGTTTCTGCGGAAAGATGCAAAGACCCCCTTTGGCCAGGCAGAAGAATTAATGAAAGTGTAAATGTCTGCTCTGAGAAGTGATAACTTTGCTGGTCAGGACAGCGGGTGTCCTGTTATATATATAATATATATATATATATATATATATATATATATATATATATATATATATATATATATATATATATATATATATATATATATATGTCATGTTATATGAGAAGCCTAAGACTGATCCGGGGAAGCTTGTTGTGTTCACGGGTAATATTATATGATAAATATAGCTAAACACTCGTCGGTGTATGACCCGATAGATGTTAAGTAAAAGGTACACCTCCTCCAACTGGCCTCGGTGCTCACATCTCTCCTCTATGTCTTTGAGAACGGGTTAGTTGAATACTGTGATGACTTGATTATAGTTGTGTATATTATATTCGAAAATGCATTGTGGTGTATAGAGACCTTGGTAGTAGTAGTAGTTTCGTGTTCTTTACTGTTACTTGGTGACCCTATGACGACTCGGAAATAGAAAAGCGAGAGAATGAACACCCTTTTAAACCTCCGACGCCCTGTGGACGAGGGGGCAGAATCACTCCCGTACATGGTGGTCATCACGAAATAGGTCCCCTGGTTCGATCGTCAACATAATACCGTTTTTTTTCCTGTAGTATCCCTCTTAACCACGTGTCTCGGCTGTTACAGATACAATGCCCTCTTTGCCCGGATGTAGCCGTTTCCCACATGTTCATATACAGTGTGATAATATACGTCTATCTTGTGAGTTATCGGTTTACTTCTACCACACTAATGCATACGAGTAGAGACATGGAGCTTGAAATGGGGAAACGGTAGCCGTGAGCATAAAAGGAAAGAAAAAAATGTCTGATAGGAGGTGGCTTTAAAGCGTTGGAACAAGAATTGCTGTGGTGAAGGTTGTCTTTTGCAAATTGGAAAACATACTGACTAATATAAAGTTGACAACTGTAATGAGAAATAAAAGGAGTGTTTAAGTACTACATAGAACCCGTACTTTAGTATGATTGTGAAGCGTGGTCAATGAGCAGACAAGTTGAAAAGCCTCTAATGCCAGTGGCGTTGTGGATTCTGAGACATAGTTTTTAAAAAGTTCACTAGACACCCGCATGAAACTCCCTCCAAATACTACAAGGCAACATGACAAAACATACAACGTAGCAGACACATAGATACTATACCAGCTCTGTAAGGCAACATACTTTGATAATGTAGACATAACAGCCGCTTTCTAATAATACTGCACACATCTATAAGCAGTGGTAAACCCGTATACACAGATACACGATACTTTCCTAAAGTAGACTCTAGTCATGTTCGCAGTGCAGCTATATAGAGGCATGTCTGAGTTGATGTGAAATATTTTTGGTTATTTTTACACCCGGATGTAATAGGCAACAAGTCACAACACAGCTACGATGCGATGGCAGGGGTGACCTTATCAACTTCACATACTGGTCAATCTATATACACCACCCAATAACATAGTACACCATCTGTCTTCAAGCCACAAGCGTTTTCAATGTCACAAGAATAACGAACTACTGATATTTAAGATCAGAGTGGCACATGCTGATACTGTTTGTGATATCTCCTACTCATACCACCTGTTTTAACTAAATAAGGACACATACACCTAGCCCATAATCTCCAATCGGCAATTATGAGAAAAATCGAGGGTAGTGTTATTGATTTTTATTGGATGTCCCGACAATAGGTGTTAATCTTTTAATCCCCTTCCAACCTTTATATGAACATTTATTAATATTGCGAACTATTTGCAATGGCGGAGATATAAGAAATATTATTAACCTGACTTGGTCATTACGATGACGATAATCCCCTGGATTAGCCGTTATAAGAATAAGTATTGATTTTTGGCAACACCTGTTGAGGTCATATTCTGAATGTTAAGTTAGCTTATATTTTGTGACCCGTAGGTACAATGGTGAAATCTGCTGCCTGTGTTTTTCATCAGCGGTGGGACTTGTGGCCGCGACGACACCCACACCTTGATGACTGGAAATCTTACCCACGACAAAGTTCCGAGATTCGAACCTGTCACTTCCGCGGTGTCTGGGGTACCCCCTAAACATACTCCGCAACCAGCACACCACCTCTACTTTTCTAAACATAACCGGGTTAATAACAACCGAGCTCGAAATCACAACTAAGTAACCAAATATTATCAATATTTCTTCTACCACTAGACCACCCCACTGGGATTCGAAACCGCTGCTAGTGGTCGGAAGCGTTTATCTGGTTACTCACCCACTCACTCCACCCCTTAACAATGAATATCACAAAGTCATACCCACTATAACCATCGGCCATCTTTACACTTTCAAAGTTTTCATTTGAAGAGCTGTAAACGGTATGATGCTAGTATTTAAGTCCCATCCACTACAGATAATAGAAACTATCGTTATAATAAAACAGTCGACCCCTTTACAATAGACATATAATGAAAATATCCTAGGTCTTCTGACTACCGACGCCGCCATTATGCGTTGAATGTGTCAGTGGTAGACCTCCATGCCATTATTTACCCACTTCTCCACTCGATCACCCTGGCTCTTACCAAGGAACGGGCGCATTCATTTAGCCACTTCGCCACTCGCTCACCCCTTTAAAATGTTCAGAAGCACTTCTCTAGCTAATTCTCCGCTCACCTACTCCTTAACAACGAATAACACTAAGCCATGCCCCTTACATCCGTTACTACCGGTCATCTTTACTGTTTTAAGGTTTTCATTTGAAGAGGTTTAATCTATATGATGATAGTTTATAAGCCACTACGACCCACTACAGATCATATACACGCCATATATACCTTTTTACTTATTATAATTTTCATATCACACCGGGCGCGGCTCGAGGCTTCGACCCACCTAACCCCACCACAGTACTCGTCAATAACCGGACTAGTGATCACTCAGAAATGACTGGCCACTTGGGTACTACAAGACACTGTTTTACTGGGGTCGACCGCTCCACGCGACCGATCGGTCGCGCTTGCTCCTGCGCCCGCCGCCCGCCCCTGCGCGCCTTTGGTTGTTGTTTTATTTTTTATTTTATTTTTTTAAATTAGTTAAAATATTATACACACACACACAGTTATCTGCTCTTAGAAAAACATGTCTTTCATTAGAATTATCGACCCTTACATATGACCTAAATACCCTACCCTACCCTACCCGCCCAGGATCCGAGACCGAAAAGGATTGGGTCAATCCTTAGAGGTCAATCCTGAAAATATACTTAGTTACAACGTAACCCACTACTACTGCAGCTAATAATCTAACACATGAAACAGATGGACAAACTGTAGTTAATATTATAGACACATGTAACAGATGGACAAATTGCAGCTAATATTGTAGACACATGTAACAGATGGACAAACTGCAGCTAATATTGTAGACACGTGTAACAGATGGACAAATTGCAGCTAATATTGTAGACACGTGTAACAGATGGACAAACTGCAGCTAATATTGTAGACGCGTGTAACAGATGGACAAATTGCAGCTAATATTGTAGACACAGTAACACAAGCACAAACTGCAGCTAATATTGTAGACACGTGTAACACATGCACAAACTGAAGCTAATATTGTATATACATGTAACAGATGGACAAACTGCAGCTAATATTGTAGACACATGTAACAGATGGACAAACTGCAGCTAATATTGTAGACACATGTATCACGTGGACAAACTGCAGCTAATATTGTAGACACATGTAACACATGGACAAACTGAAGCTAATATTGTAGACACATGTAACAGATGGACAAACTGCAGCTAATATTGTAGACACATGTAACAGATGGACAAACTGCAGCTAGTATTGTAGACGCATGTAACACATGCACAAACTGCAGCTAATATTCTAGACACATGAAACAGATGGACAAACTGCAGCTAATATTGTAGACACATGTATCACGTGGACAAACTGCAGCTAATATTGTATATACATGTAACAGATGGACAAACTGCAGCTAATATTCTAGACACATGAAACAGATGGACAAACTGCAGCTAGTATTGTAGACACATGTAACACATGCACAAACTGCAGCTAATATTGTAGACACATGTAACAGATGGACAAACTGCAGCTAATATTCTAGACACATGAAACAGATGGACAAACTGCAGCTAATATTGTAGACACATGTAATACATGCACAAACTGCAGCTAATATTGTAGACACATGTAACAGATGGACAAACTGCAGCTAATATTGTAGACACGTGTAACAGATGGACAAACTGCAGTTAGTATTGAAGACACATGTAATAGATGGACAAACTAGAACTAATATTGTAGACACATGTAACAGATGGACAAACTGCAGCTAATATTGTAGACACATGTAACAGATGGACTAACTGCAGCTAATATTCTAGACACATGAAACAGATGGACAAACTGCAGCTAGTATTGTAGACACATGTATCACGTGGACAAACTGCAGCTAATATTGTAGATACATGTAACACATGCACAAACTGCAGTTAATATTGTAGACACATGTAACAGATGGACAAACTGCAGCTAATATTGTAGACACATGTAACACAAGCACAAACTGCAGCTAATATTGTAGACACATGTATCACGTGGACAAACTGCAGCTAATATTGTATATACATGTAACAGATGGACAAACTGCAGCTAATATTCTAGACACATGAAACAGATGGACAAACTGCAGCTAGTATTGTAGACGCATGTAACACATGCACAAACTGCAGCTAATATTGTAGACACATGTAACAGATGGACAAACTGCAGCTAATATTCTAGACACATGAAACAGATGGACAAACTGCAGCTAGTATTGTAGACACATGAAACAGATGGACAAACTGCAGCTAATATTGTAGACACATGTAATACATGCACAAACTGCAGCTAATATTGTAGACACATGTAACAGATGGACAAACTGCAGCTAATATTCTAGACACATGAAACAGATGGACAAACTGCAGCTAGTATTGTAGACGCATGTAACACATGCACAAACTGCAGCTAATATTGTAGACACATGTAACAGATGGACAAACTGCAGCTAATATTCTAGACACATGAAACAGATGGACAAACTGCAGCTAGTATTGTAGACACATGAAACAGATGGACAAACTGCAGCTAATATTGTAGACACATGTAATACATGCACAAACTGCAGCTAATATTGTAGACACATGTAACAGATGGACAAACTGCAGCTAATATTCTAGACACATGAAACAGATGGACAAACTGCAGCTAGTATTGTAGACACATGTAACACATGCACAAACTGCAGCTAATATTGTAGACACATGTAACAGATGGACAAACTGCAGCTAATATTCTAGACACATGAAACAGATGGACAAACTGCAGCTAATATTGTAGACACATTTAACAGATGGACAAATTGCAGCTAGTATTGTAGACACATGTAACAGATGGACAAACTGCAGCTAATATTGTAGACACATGTAACAGATGGACAAACTGCAGCTAATAATCTAACACATGAAACAGATGGACAAACTGTAGTTAATATTATAGACACATGTAACAGATGGACAAAATGCAGCTAATATTGTAGACACATGTAACAGATGGACAAACTGCAGCTAATATTGTAGACACGTGTAACAGATGGACAAATTGCAGCTAATATTGTAGACACGTGTAACAGATGGACACACTGCAGCTAATATTGTAGACGCGTGTAACAGATGGACAAATTGCAGCTAATATTGTAGACACAGTAACACAAGCACAAACTGCAGCTAATATTGTAGACACGTGTAACACATGCACAAACTGCAGCTAATAATCTATATACATGTAACAGATGGACAAACTGCAGCTAATATTGTAGACACATGTAACAGATGGACAAACTGCAGCTAATATTGTAGACACATGTATCACGTGGACAAACTGAAGCTAATATTGTATATACATGTAACACATGGACAAACTGAAGCTAATATTGTAGACACATGTAACAGATGGACAAACTGCAGCTAATATTGTAGACACATGTAACAGATGGACAAACTGCAGCTTATATTGTAGACACATGTAACAGATGGATAAACTGCAGCTAATATTGTAGACACATGAAACAGATGGACAAACTGCAGCTAATATTGTAGACACATGTAACACATGCACAAACTGCAGCTAATATTGTAGACACATGTAACAGATGGACAAACTGCAGCTAATATTGTGGACACATGTAACAGACGGACAAACTGCAGCTAATATTCTAGACACATGAAACAGATGGACACACTGCAGCTAATATTGTAGACACATTTAACAGATGGACAAATTGCAGCTAGTATTGTAGACACATGTAACAGATGGACAAACTGCAGCTAATATT
The DNA here is from genome assembly GCA_963921405.1 of Cepaea hortensis. Classification (NCBI taxonomy): domain Eukaryota; kingdom Metazoa; phylum Mollusca; class Gastropoda; order Stylommatophora; family Helicidae; genus Cepaea; species Cepaea hortensis. Next base: position 169,727,633 of record OY992878.1, read on the forward strand.
GTATATACATGTAACACATGCACAAACTGCAGTTAATATTGTAGACACATGTAACAGATGGACAAACTGCAGCTAATATTGTAGACACATGTAACAGATGGACAAACTGCAGCTAATATTCTAGACACATGAAACAGATGGACAAACTGCAGCTAGTATTGTAGACACATGTATCACGTGGACAAACTGCAGCTAATATTGTAGATACATGTAACACATGCACAAACTGCAGTTAATATTGTAGAAACATGTAACAGATGGACAAACTGCAGCTAATATTGTAGACACATGTAACACAAGCACAAACTGCAGCTAATATTGTAGACACATGTATCACGTGGACAAACTGCAGCTAATATTGTATATACATGTAACAGATGGACAAACTGCAGCTAATATTCTAGACACATGAAACAGATGGACAAACTGCAGCTAGTATTGTAGACGAATGTAACACATGCACAAACTGCAGCTAATATTGTAGACACATGTAACAGATGGACAAACTGCAGCTAATATTCTAGACACATGAAACAGATGGACAAACTGCAGCTAGTATTGTAGACACATGAAACAGATCGACAAACTGCAGCTAATATTGTAGACACATGTAATACATGCACAAACTGCAGCTAATATTGTAGACACATGTAACAGATGGACAAACTGCAGCTAATATTGTAGACACGTGTAACAGATGGACAAACTGCAGTTAGTATTGAAGACACATGTAATAGATGGACAAACTAGAACTAATATTGTAGACACATGTAACAGATGGACAAACTGCAGCTAATATTGTAGACACATGTAACAGATGGACTAACTGCAGCTAATATTCTAGACACATGAAACAGATGGACAAACTGCAGCTAGTATTGTAGACACATGTATCACGTGGACAAACTGCAGCTAATATTGTAGATACATGTAACACATGCACAAACTGCAGTTAATATTGTAGACACATGTAACAGATGGACAAACTGCAGCTAATATTGTAGACACATGTAACACAAGCACAAACTGCAGCTAATATTGTAGACACATGTATCACGTGGACAAACTGCAGCTAATATTGTATATACATGTAACAGATGGACAAACTGCAGCTAATATTCTAGACACATGAAACAGATGGACAAACTGCAGCTAGTATTGTAGACGCATGTAACACATGCACAAACTGCAGCTAATATTGTAGACACATGTAACAGATGGACAAACTGCAGCTAATATTCTAGACACATGAAACAGATGGACAAACTGCAGCTAGTATTGTAGACACATGAAACAGATGGACAAACTGCAGCTAATATTGTAGACACATGTAATACATGCACAAACTGCAGCTAATATTGTAGACACATGTAACAGATGGACAAACTGCAGCTAATATTCTAGACCCATGAAACAGATGGACAAACTGTAGATAGTATTGTAGACGCATGTAACACATGCACAAACTGCAGCTAATATTGTAGACACATGTAACAGATGGACAAACTGCAGCTAATATTCTAGACACATGAAACAGATGGACAAACTGCAGCTAGTATTGTAGACACATGTAATACATGCACAAACTGCAGCTAATATTGTAGACACATGTAACAGATGGACAAACTGCAGCTAATATTCTAGACACATGAAACAGATGGACAAACTGCAGCTAGTATTGTAGACACATGTAACACATGCACAAACTGCAGCTAATATTGTAGACACATGTAACAGATGGACAAACTGCAGCTAATATTCTAGACACATGAAACAGATGGACAAACTGCAGCTAATATTGTAGACACATTTAACAGATGGACAAATTGCAGCTAGTATTGTAGACACGTGTAACAGATGGACAAATTGCAGCTAATATTGTAGACACGTGTAACAGATGGACACACTGCAGCTAATATTGTAGACGCGTGTAACAGATGGACAAATTGCAGCTAATATTGTAGACACAGTAACACAAGCACAAACTGCAGCTAATATTGTAGACACGTGTAACACATGCACAAACTGCAGCTAATATTGTATATACATGTAACAGATGGACAAACTGCAGCTAATATTGTAGACACATGTAACAGATGGACAAACTGCAGCTAATATTGTAGACACATGTATCACGTGGACAAACTGAAGCTAATATTGTATATACATGTAACACATGGACAACCTGAAGCTAATATTGTAGACACATGTAACAGATGGACAAACTGCAGCTAATATTGTAGACACATGTAACAGATGGACAAACTGCAGCTTATATTGTAGACACATGTAACAGATGGACAAACTGCAGCTAATATTGTAGACACATGAAACAGATGGACAAACTGCAGCTAATATTGTAGACACATGTAACACATGCACAAACTGCAGTTAATATTGTAGACACATGTAACAGATGGACAAACTGCAGCTAATATTGTAGACACATGTAACAGATGGACAAACTGCAGCTAATATTCTAGACACATGAAACAGATGGACAAACTGCAGCTAGTATTGTAGACACATGTATCACGTCGACAAACTGCAGCTAATATTGTATATACATGTAACACATGCACAAACTGCAGTTAATATTGTAGACACATGTAACAGATGGACAAACTGCAGCTAATATTGTAGACACATGTAACAGATGGACAAACTGCAGCTAATATTGTAGACACATGTATCACGTGGACAAACTGCAGCTAATATTGTATATACATGTAACAGATGGAAAAACTGCAGCTAATATTGTAGACACATGTAACAGATGGACAAACTGCAGCTAATATTCTAGACACGTGTAACAGATGGACAAACTGCAGCTAATATTGTAGACACATGTAACACAAGCACAAACTGCAGCTAATATTGTAGACACATGTATCACGTGGACAAACTGCAGCTAATATTGTATATACATGTAACAGATGGACAAACTGCAGCTAATATTCTAGACACATGAAACAGATGGACAAACTGCAGCTAGTATTGTAGACACATGTAACAGATGGACAAACTGCAGCTAATATTGTAGACACATGTAACAGATGGACAAACTGCAGCTAATATTCTAGACACATGAAACAGATGGACAAACTGCAGCTAGTATTGTAGACACATGAAACAGATGGACAAACTGCAGCTAATATTGTAGACACATGTAACAGATGGACAAACTGCAGCTAATATTGTAGACACATGTAACAGATGGACAAACTGCAGCTAATATTCTAGACACATGAAACAGATGGACAAACTGCAGCTAGTATTGTAGACACATGAAACAGATGGACAAACTGCAGCTAATATTGTAGACACATGTAATACATGCACAAACTGCAGCTAATATTGTAGACACATGTAACAGATGGACAAACTGCAGCTAATATTCTAGACACATGAAACAGATGGACAAACTGCAGCTAATATTGTAGACACATGTATCACGTGGACAAACTGCAGCTAATATTGTATATACATGTAACAGATGGACAAACTGCAGCTAATATTCTAGACACATGAAACAGATGGACAAACTGCAGCTAGTATTGTAGACGCATGTAACACATGCACAAACTGCAGCTAATATTGTAGACACATGTAACAGATGGACAAACTGCAGCTAATATTCTAGACACATGAAACAGATGGACAAACTGCAGCTAGTATTGTAGACACATGAAACAGATGGACAAACTGCAGCTAATATTGTAGACACATGTAATACATGCACAAACTGCAGCTAATATTGTAGACACGTGTAACAGATGGACAAACTGCAGCTAGTATTGTAGACACATGAAACAGATGGACAAACTGCAGCTAATATTGTAGACACATGTAATACATGCACAAACTGCAGCTAATATTGTAGACACATGTAACAGATGGACAAACTGCAGCTAATATTGTAGACACGTGTAACAGATGGACAAACTGCAGTTAGTATTGAAGACACATGTAATAGATGGACAAACTAGAAGTAATATTGTAGACACATGTAACAGATGGACAAACTGCAGCTAATATTGTAGACACATGTAACAGATGGACAAACTGCACCTAATATTCTAGACACATGAAACAGATGGACAAACTGCAGCTAGTATTGTAGACACATGTATCACGTGGACAAACTGCAGCTAATATTGTAGATACATGTAACACATGCACAAACTGCAGTTAATATTGTAGACACATGTAACAGATGGACAATCTGCAGCTAATATTGTAGACACATGTAACACAAGCACAAACTGCAGCTAATATTGTAGACACATGTATCACGTGGACAAACTGCAGCTAATATTGTATATACATGTAACAGATGGACAAACTGCAGCTAATATTCTAGACACATGAAACAGATGGACAAACTGCAGCTAGTATTGTAGACGCATGTAACACATGCACAAACTGCAGCTAATATTGTAGACACATGTAACAGATGGACAAACTGCAGCTAATATTCTAGACACATGAAACAGATGGACAAACTGCAGCTAGTATTGTAGACACATGAAACAGATGGACAAACTGCAGCTAATATTGTAGACACATGTAATACATGCACAAACTGCAGCTAATATTGTAGACACATGTAACAGATGGACAAACTGCAGCTAATATTCTAAACCCATGAAACAGATGGACAAACTGTAGCTAGTATTTTAGACGCATGTAACACATGCACAAACTGCAGCTAATATTGTAGACACATGTAACAGATGGACAAACTGCAGCTAATATTCTAGACACATGAAACAGATGGACAAACTGCAGCTAGTATTGTAGACACATGAAACAGATGGACAAACTGCAGCTAATATTGTAGACACATGTAATACATGCACAAACTGCAGCTAATATTGTAGACACATGTAACAGATGGACAAACTGCAGCTAATATTCTAGACACATGAAATAGATGGACAAACTGCAGCTAGTATTGTAGACACATGTAACACATGCACAAACTGCAGCTAATATTGTAGACACATGTAACAGATGGACAAACTGCAGCTAATATTCTAGACACATGAAACAGATGGACAAACTGCAGCTAATATTGTAGACACATTTAACAGATGGACAAATTGCAGCTAGTATTGTAGACACATGTAACAGATGGACAAACTGCAGCTAATATTGTAGACACATGTAACAGATGGACAAACTGCAGCTAATAATCCAACACATGAAACAGATGGACAAACTGTAGTTAATATTATAGACACATGTAACAGATGGACAAAATGCAGCTAATATTGTAGACACATGTAACAGATGGACAAACTGCAGCTAATATTGTAGACACGTGTAACAGATGGACAAATTGCAGCTAATATTGTAGACACGTGTAACAGATGGACACACTGCAGCTAATATTGTAGACGCGTGTAACAGATGGACAAATTGCAGCTAATATTGTAGACACAGTAACACAAGCACAAACTGCAGCTAATATTGTAGACACGTGTAACACATGCACAAACTGCAGCTAATATTGTATATACATGTAACAGATGGACAAACTGCAGCTAATATTGTAGACACATGTAACAGATGGACAAACTGCAGCTAATATTGTAGACACATGTATCACGTGGACAAACTGAAGCTAATATTGTATATACATGTAACACATGGACAACCTGAAGCTAATATTGTAGACACATGTAACAGATGGACAAACTGCAGCTAATATTGTAGACACATGTAACAGATGGACAAACTGCAGCTTATATTGTAGACACATGTAACAGATGGACAAACTGCAGCTAATATTGTAGACACATGAAACAGATGGACAAACTGCAGCTAATATTGTAGACACATGTAACACATGCACAAACTGCAGCTAATATTGTAGACACATGTAACAGATGGACAAACTGCAGCTAATATTGTGGACACATGTAACAGACGGACAAACTGCATCTAATATTCTAGACACATGAAACAGATGGACACACTGCAGCTAATATTGTAGACACATTTAACAGATGGACAAATTGCAGCTAGTATTGTAGACACATGTAACAGATGGACAAACTGCAGCTAATATTGTATATACATGTAACACATGCACAAACTGCAGTTAATATTGTAGACACATGTAACAGATGGACAAACTGCAGCTAATATTGTAGACACATGTAACAGATGGACAAACTGCAGCTAATATTCTAGACACATGAAACAGATGGACAAACTGCAGCTAGTATTGTAGACACATGTATCACGTCGACAAACTGCAGCTAATATTGTAGACACATGTAACAGATGGACAAACTGCAGCTAATATTGTAGACACATGTATCACGTGGACAAACTGCAGCTAATATTGTATATACATGTAACAGATGGAAAAACTGCAGCTAATATTGTAGACACATGTAACAGATGGACAAACTGCAGCTAATATTCTAGACACGTGTAACAGATGGACAAACTGCAGCTAATATTGTAGACACATGTAACACAAGCACAAACTGCAGCTAATATTGTAGACACATGTATCACGTGGACAAACTGCAGCTAATATTGTATATACATGTAACAGATGGACAAACTGCAGCTAATATTCTAGACACATGAAACAGATGGACAAACTGCAGCTAGTATTGTAGACACATGTAACACATGCACAAACTGCAGCTAATATTGTAGACACATGTAACAGATGGACAAACTGCAGCTAATATTCTAGACACATGAAACAGATGGACAAACTGCAGCTAGTATTGTAGACACATGAAACAGATGGACAAACTGCAGCTAATATTGTAGACACATGTAACAGATGGACAAACTGCAGCTAATATTGTAGACACATGTAACAAATGGACAAACTGTAGCTAATATTCTAGACACATGAAACAGATGGACAAACTGCAGCTAATATTGTAGACACATGTAACAGATGGACAAACTGCAGCTAATATTCTAGACACATGAAACAGATGGACAAACTGCAGCTAATATTGTAGACACATTTAACAGATGGACAAATTGCAGCTAGTATTGTAGACACATGTAACAGATGGACAAACTGCAGCTAATATTGTAGATACATGTAACAGATAGACAAACTGCAGCTAGTATTGTAGACACATGTAACTGATGGACAAACTGCAGCTAATATTGTAGACACATTTAACAGATTGACAAATTGCAGCTAGTATTGTAGACACATGTAACAGATGGACAAACTGCAGCTAATATTGTAGACACATGTAACAGATGGACAAACTGCAGCTAATATTGTAGACACATGTAACAGATGGACAAACTGCAGCTAAGAATCTAGACACATGAAACAGATGGACAAACTGTAGTTAATATTATAGACACATGTAACAGATGGACAAACTGCAGCTAATATTGTAGACACATGTAACAGATGGACAAACTGCAGCTAATATTGTAGACACGTGTAACAGATGGACAAATTGCAGCTAATATTGTAGACACGTGTAACAGATGGACAAATTGCAGCTAATATTGTAGACACAGTAACACAAGCACAAACTGCAGCTATTATTGTATATAGATGTAACACATGCACAAACTGCATTTAATATTGTAGACACATGTAACAGATGGACAAACTGCAGCTAATATTGTAGACATATGTAACAGATGGACAAACTGCAGTTAATATTGTAGACACATGTAACAGATGGACAAACTGCAGCTAATATTGTAGACACATGTATCACGTGGACAAACTGCAGCTAATATTGTATATACATGTAACACATGGACAAACTGCAGCTAATATTGTAGACACATGTAACAGATGGACAAACTGCAGCTAATATTGTAGACACATGTAACAGATGGACAAACTGCAGCTTATATTGTAGACACACGTACCAGATGGACAAACTGCAGTTAATATTCTAGACACATGAAACAGATGGACAAACTGCAGCTAATATTGTAGACACATGTAACACATGCACAAACTGCAGCTAATATTGTAGACACATGTAACAGATGGACAAACTGCAGCTAATATTGTAGACACATGTAACAGACGGACAAACTGCAGCTAATATTCTAGACACATGAAACAGATGGACAAACTGCAGCTAATATTGTAGACACATTTAACAGATGGACAAATTGCAGCTAGTATTGTAGACACATGTAACAGATGGACAAACTGCAGCTAATATTGTAGACACATGTAACACATGCACAAACTGCAGCTAATATTGTAGACACATGTAACAGATGGACAAACTGCAGCTAATATTGTAGACACATGTAACAGATGGACAAACTGCAGCTAGTATTGTAGACACATGTAACTGATGGACAAACTGCAGCTAATATTGTAGACACATTTAACAGATGGACAAATTGCAGCTAGTATTGTAGACACATGTAACAGATGGACAAACTGCAGATAATATTGTAGACACCTGTAACAGATGGACAAACTGCAGCTAATATTGTAGACACATGAAACAGATGGACAAACTGTAGCTAATATTGTAGACACATGTAACAGATGGACAAACTGCAGTTAATATTGTAGACACATGTAATAGATGGAAAAACTGCAGCTAATATTGTAGACACATGTAACACATGCACAAACTGCAGTTAATATTGTAGACACATGTAACAGATGGACAAACTGCAGCTAATATTGTAGACACATGTAACACAAGCAAACTGCAGCTAATATTGTATATACATGTAACACATGCACAAACTGCAGATAATATTGTATATACATGTAACAGATGGACAAACTGCAGCTAATATTGTAGACACATGTAACAGATGGACAAACTGCAGCTAGTATTGTAGACACATGTAACTGATGGACAAACTGCAGCTAATATTGTAGACACATTTAACAGATGGACAAATTGCAGCTAGTATTGGAGACACATGTAACAGATGGACAAACTGCAGCTAATATTGTAGACACATGTAACAGATGGACAAACTGCAGCTAGTATTGTAGACACATGTAACTGATGGACAAACTGCAGCTAATATTGTAGACACATTTAACAGATGGACAAATTGCAGCTAGTTTTGTAGACACATGTAACAGATGGACAATCTGCAGCTAATATTCTAGACACATGTAACAGATGGACAAACTGCAGCTATTATTGTAGACACATGTAACAGATGGACAAACTGCAGCTAATATTCTAGACACATGAAACAGATGGACAAACTGCAGCTAGTATTGTAGACACATGAAACAGATGGACAAACTGCAGCTAATATTGTAGACACATGTAATACATGCACAAACTGCAGCTAATATTGTAGACACATGTAACAGATGGACAAACTGCAGCTAATATTCTAGACACATGAAACAGATGGACAAACTGCAGCTAATATTGTAGACACATGTATCACGTGGACAAACTGCAGCTAATATTGTATATACATGTAACAGATAAACAAACTGCAGCTAATATTCTAGACACGTGTAACAGATGGACAAACTGCAGCTAATATTGTAGACACATGTAACACAAGCACAAACTGCAGCTAATATTGTAGACACATGTATCACGTGGACAAACTGCAGCTAATATTGTATATACATGTAACAGATGGACAAACTGCAGCTAATATTCTAGACACATGAAACAGATGGACAAACTGCAGCTAGTATTGTAGACACATGTAACAGATGGACAAACTGCAGCTAATATTGTAGACACATGTAACAGATGGACAAACTGCAGCTAATATTCTAGACACATGAAACAGATGGACAAACTGCAGCTAGTATTGTAGACACATGAAACAGATGGACAAACTGCAGCTAATATTGTAGACACATGTAACAGATGGACAAACTGCAGCTAATATTGTAGACACATGTAACAGATGGACAAACTGCAGCTAATATTCTAGACACATGAAACAGATGGACAAACTGCAGCTAGTATTGTAGACACATGAAACAGATGGACAAACTGCAGCTAATATTGTAGTCACATGTAATACATGCACAAACTGCAGCTAATATTGTAGACACATGTAACAGATGGACAAACTGCAGCTAATATTGTAGACACGTGTAACAGATGGACAAACTGCAGTTAGTATTGAAGACACATGTAATAGATGGACAAACTAGAACTAATATTGTAGACACATGTAACAGATGGACAAACTGCAGCTAATATTGTAGACACATGTAACAGATGGACAAACTGCACCTAATATTCTAGACACATGAAACAGATGGACAAACTGCAGTTAGTATTGTAGACACATGTATCACGTGGACAAACTGCAGCTAATATTGTAGATACATGTAACACATGCACAAACTGCAGTTAATATTGTAGACACATGTAACAGATGGACAAACTGCAGCTAATATTGTAGACACATGTAACACAAGCACAAACTGCAGCTAATATTGTAGACACATGTATCACGTGGACAAACTGCAGCTAATATTGTATATACATGTAACAGATGGACAAACTGCAGCTAATATTCTAGACACATGAAACAGATGGACAAACTGCAGCTAGTATTGTAGACGCATGTAACACATGCACAAACTGCAGCTAATATTGTAGACACATGTAACAGATGGACAAACTGCAGCTAATATTCTAGACACATGAAACAGATGGACAAACTGCAGCTAGTATTGTAGACACATGAAACAGATGGACAAACTGCAGCTAATATTGTAGACACATGTAATACATGCACAAACTGCAGCTAATATTGTAGACACATGTAACAGATGGACAAACTGCAGCTAATATTCTAAACCCATGAAACAGATGGACAAACTGTAGCTAGTATTTTAGACGCATGTAACACATGCACAAACTGCAGCTAATATTGTAGACACATGTAACAGATGGACAAACTGCAGCTAAGAATCTAGACACATGAAACAGATGGACAAACTGTAGTTAATATTATAGACACATGTAACAGATGGACAAACTGCAGCTAATATTGTAGACACATGTAACAGATGGACAAACTGCAGCTAATATTGTAGACACGTGTAACAGATGGACAAATTGCAGCTAATATTGTAGACACGTGTAACAGATGGACAAATTGCAGCTAATATTGTAGACACAGTAACACAAGCACAAACTGCAGCTATTATTGTATATAGATGTAACACATGCACAAACTGCATTTAATATTGTAGACACATGTAACAGATGGACAAACTGCAGCTAATATTGTAGACATATGTAACAGATGGACAAACTGCAGCTAATATTGTAGACACATGTAACAGATGGACAAACTGCAACTAATATTGTAGACACATGTAACACAAGCACAAACTGCAGCTAATATTGTATATACATGTAACACATGCACAAACTGCAGCTAATATTGTATATACATGTAACAGATGGACAAACTGCAGCTAATATTGTAGACACATGTAACAGATGGACAAACTGCAGCTAATATTGTAGACACATGTATCACGTGGACAAACTGCAGCTAATATTGTATATACATGTAACACATGGACAAACTGCAGCTAATATTGTAGACACATGTAACAGATGGACAAACTGCAGCTAATATTGTAGACACATGTAACAGATGGACAAACTGCAGCTTATATTGTAGACACACGTACCAGATGGACAAACTGCAGTTAATATTCTAGACACATGAAACAGATGGACAAACTGCAGCTAATATTGTAGACACATGTAACACATGCACAAACTGCAGCTAATATTGTAGACACATGTAACAGATGGACAAACTGCAGCTAATATTGTAGACACATGTAACAGACGGACAAACTGCAGCTAATATTCTAGACACATGAAACAGATGGACAAACTGCAGCTAATATTGTAGACACATTTAACAGATGGACAAATTGCAGCTAGTATTGTAGACACATGTAACAGATGGACAAACTGCAGCTAATATTGTAGACACATGTAACACATGCACAAACTGTAGCTAATATTGTAGACACATGTAACAGATGGACAAACTGCAGCTAATATTGTAGACACATGTAACAGATGGACAAACTGCAGCTAGTATTGTAGACACATGTAACTGATGGACAAACTGCAGCTAATATTGTAGACACATTTAACAGATGGACAAATTGCAGCTAGTATTGTAGACACATGTAACAGATGGACAAACTGCAGATAATATTGTAGACACATGTAACAGATGGACAAACTGCAGTTAATATTGTAGACACATGTAATAGATGGACAAACTGCAGCTAATATTGTAGACACATGTAACACATGCACAAACTGCAGTTAATATTGTAGACACATGTAACAGATGGACAAACTGCAGCTAATATTGTAGACACATGTAACACAAGCAAACTGCAGCTAATATTGTATATACATGTAACACATGCACAAACTGCAGATAATATTGTATATACATGTAACAGATGGACAAACTGCAGCTAATATTGTAGACACATGTAACAGATGGACAAACTGCAGCTAGTATTGTAGACACATGTAACTGATGGACAAACTGCAGCTAATATTGTAGACACATTTAACAGATGGACAAATTGCAGCTAGTATTGGAGACACATGTAACAGATGGACAAACTGCAGCTAATATTGTAGACACATGTAACAGATGGACAAACTGCAGCTAGTATTGTAGACACATGTAACTGATGGACAAACTGCAGCTAATATTGTAGACACATTTAACAGATGGACAAATTGCAGCTAGTTTTGTAGACACATGTAACAGATGGACAATCTGCAGCTAATATTCTAGACACCTGTAACAGATGGACAAACTGCAGCTAATATTGTAGACACGTGTAACAGATGGACAAACTGCAGCTAATATTGTAGACACATGTAACACAAGCACAAACTGCAGCTAATATTGTAGACACATGTATCACGTGGACAAACTGCAGCTAATATTGTATATACATGTAACAGATGGACAAACTGCAGCTAATATTCTAGACACATAAAACAGATGGACAAACTGCAGCTAGTATTGTAGACACATGTAACAGATGGACAAACTGCAGCTAATATTGTAGACACATGTAACAGATGGACAAACTGCAGCTAATATTCTAGACACATGAAACAGATGGACAAACTGCAGCTAGTATTGTAGACACATGAAACAGATGGACAAACTGCAGCTAATATTGTAGACACATGTAACAGATGGACAAACTGCAGCTAATATTGTAGACACATGTAACAGATGGACAAACTGCAGCTAATATTCTAGACACATGAAACAGATGGACAAACTGCAGCTAGTATTGTAGACACATGAAACAGATGGACAAACTGCAGCTAATATTGTAGACACATGTAATACATGCACAAACTGCAGCTAATATTGTAGACACATGTAACAGATGGACAAACTGCAGTTAATATTCTAGACACATGAAACAGATGGACAAACTGCAGCTAATATTGTAGACACATGTATCACGTGGACAAACTGCAGCTAATATTGTATATACATGTAACAGATGGACAAACTGCAGCTAATATTCTAGACACATGAAACAGATGGACAAACTGCAGCTAGTATTGTAGACGCATGTAACACATGCACAAACTGCAGCTAATATTGTAGACACATGTAACAGATGGACAAACTGCAGCTAATATTCTAGACACATGAAACAGATGGACAAACTGCAGCTAGTATTGTAGACACATGAAACAGATGGACAAACTGCAGCTAATATTGTAGACACATGTAATACATGCACAAACTGCAGCTAATAATGTAGACACGTGTAACAGATGGACAAACTGCAGCTAGTATTGTAGACACATGAAACAGATGGACAAACTGCAGCTAATATTGTAGACACATGTAATACATGCACAAACTGCAGCTAATATTGTAGACACATGTAACAGATGGACAAACTGCAGCTAATATTGTAGACACGTGTAACAGATGGACAAACTGCAGTTAGTATTGAAGACACATGTAATAGATGGACAAACTAGAACTAATATTGTAGACACATGTAACAGATGGACAAACTGCAGCTAATATTGTAGACACATGTAACAGATGGACAAACTGCACCTAATATTCTAGACACATGAAACAGATGGACAAACTGCAGCTAGTATTGTAGACACATGTATCACGTGGACAAACTGCAGCTAATATTGTAGATACATGTAACACATGCACAAACTGCAGTTAATATTGTAGACACATGTAACAGATGGACAAACTGCAGCTAATATTGTAGACACATGTAACAGATGGACAAACTGCAGCTAATATTCTAGACACATGAAACAGATGGACAAACTGCAGCTAGTATTGTAGACGCATGTAACACATGCACAAACTGCAGCTAATATTGTAGACACATGTAACAGATGGACAAACTGCAGCTAATATTCTAGACACATGAAACAGATGGACAAACTGCAGCTAGTATTGTAGACACATGAAACAGATGGACAAACTGCAGCTAATATTGTAGACACATGTAATACATGCACAAACTGCAGCTAATATTGTAGACACATGAAACAGATGGACAAACTGCAGCTAATATTGTAGACACATGTAATACATGCACAAACTGCAGCTAATATTGTAGACACATGTAACAGATGGACAAACTGCAGCTAATATTCTAGACACATGAAACAGATGGACAAACTGCAGCTAGTATTGTAGACACATGTAACACATGCACAAACTGCAGCTAATATTGTAGACACATGTAACAGATGGACAAACTGCAGCTAATATTCTAGACACATGAAACAGATGGACAAACTGCAGCTAATATTGTAGACACATTTAACAGATGGACAAATTGCAGCTAGTATTGTAGACACATGTAACAGATGGACAAACTGCAGCTAATATTGTAGACACATGTAACAGATGGACAAACTGCAGCTAATAATCCAACACATGAAACAGATGGACAAACTGTAGTTAATATTATAGACACATGTAACAGATGGACAAAATGCAGCTAATATTGTAGACACATGTAACAGATGGACAAACTGCAGCTAATATTGTAGACACGTGTAACAGATGGACAAATTGCAGCTAATATTGTAGACACGTGTAACAGATGGACACACTGCAGCTAATATTGTAGACGCGTGTAACAGATGGACAAATTGCAGCTAATATTGTAGACACAGTAACACAAGCACAAACTGCAGCTAATATTGTAGACACGTGTAACACATGCACAAACTGCAGCTAATATTGTATATACATGTAACAGATGGACAAACTGCAGCTAATATTGTAGACACATGTAACAGATGGACAAAATGCAGCTAATATTGTAGACACATGTATCACGTGGACAAACTGAAGCTAATATTGTATATACATGTAACACATGGACAACCTGAAGCTAATATTGTAGACACATGTAACAGATGGACAAACTGCAGCTAATATTGTAGACACATGTAACAGATGGACAAACTGCAGCTTATATTGTAGACACATGTAACAGATGGACAAACTGCAGCTAATATTGTAGACACATGAAACAGATGGACAAACTGCAGCTAGTATTGTAGACGCATGTAACACATGCACAAACTGCAGCTAATATTGTAGACACATGTAACAGATGGACAAACTGCAGCTAATATTCTAGACACATGAAACAGATGGACAAACTGCAGCTAGTATTGTAGACACATGAAACAGATGGACAAACTGCAGCTAATATTGTAGACACATGTAATACATGCACAAACTGCAGCTAATATTGTAGACACATGTAACAGATGGACAAACTGCGGCTAATATTCTAAACCCATGAAACAGATGGACAAACTGTAGCTAGTATTTTAGACGCATGTAACACATGCACAAACTGCAGCTAATATTGTAGACACATGTAACAGATGGACAAACTGCAGCTAATATTCTAGACACATGAAACAGATGGACAAACTGCAGCTAGTATTGTAGACACATGAAACAGATGGACAAACTGCAGCTAATATTGTAGACACATGTAATACATGCACAAACTGCAGCTAATATTGTAGACACATGTAACAGATGGACAAACTGCAGCTAATATTCTAGACACATGAAACAGATGGACAAACTGCAGCTAGTATTGTAGACACATGTAACACATGCACAAACTGCAGCTAATATTGTAGACACATGTAACAGATGGACAAACTGCAGCTAATATTCTAGACACATGAAACAGATGGACAAACTGCAGCTAATATTGTAGACACATTTAACAGATGGACAAATTGCAGCTAGTATTGTAGACACATGTAACAGATGGACAAACTGCAGCTAATATTGTAGACACATGTAACAGATGGACAAACTGCAGCTAATAATCCAACACATGAAACAGATGGACAAACTGTAGTTAATATTATAGACACATGTAACAGATGGACAAAATGCAGCTAATATTGTAGACACATGTAACAGATGGACAAACTGCAGCTAATATTGTAGACACGTGTAACAGATGGACAAATTGCAGCTAATATTGTAGACACGTGTAACAGATGGACACACTGCAGCTAATATTGTAGACGCGTGTAACAGATGGACAAATTGCAGCTAATATTGTAGACACAGTAACACAAGCACAAACTGCAGCTAATATTGTAGACACGTGTAACACATGCACAAACTGCAGCTAATATTGTATATACATGTAACAGATGGACAAACTGCAGCTAATATTGTAGACACATGTAACAGATGGACAAACTGCAGCTAATATTGTAGACACATGTATCACGTGGACAAACTGAAGCTAATATTGTATATACATGTAACACATGGACAACCTGAAGCTAATATTGTAGACACATGTAACGGATGGACAAACTGCAGCTAATATTGTAGACACATGTAACAGATGGACAAACTGCAGCTTATATTGTAGACACATGTAACAGATGGACAAACTGCAGCTAATATTGTAGACACATGAAACAGATGGACAAACTGCAGCTAATATTGTAGACACATGTAACACATGCACAAACTGCAGCTAATATTGTAGACACATGTAACAGATGGACAAACTGCAGCTAATATTGTGGACACATGTAACAGACGGACAAACTGCATCTAATATTCTAGACACATGAAACAGATGGACACACTGCAGCTAATATTGTAGACACATTTAACAGATGGACAAATTGCAGCTAGTATTGTAGACACATGTAACAGATGGACAAACTGCAGCTAATATTGTATATACATGTAACACATGCACAAACTGCAGTTAATATTGTAGACACATGTAACAGATGGACAAACTGCAGCTAATATTGTAGACACATGTAACAGATGGACAAACTGCAGCTAATATTCTAGACACATGAAACAGATGGACAAACTGCAGCTAGTATTGTAGACACATGTATCACGTCGACAAACTGCAGCTAATATTGTATATACATGTAACACATGCACAAACTGCAGTTAATATTGTAGACACATGTAACAGATGGACAAACTGCAGCTAATATTGTAGACACATGTAACAGATGGACAAACTGCAGCTAATATTGTAGACACATGTATCACGTGGACAAACTGCAGCTAATATTGTATATACATGTAACAGATGGACAAACTGCAGCTAATATTCTAGACACATGAAACAGATGGACAAACTGCAGCTAGTATTGTAGACACATGTAACACATGCACAAACTGCAGCTAATATTGTAGACACATGTAACAGATGGACAAACTGCAGCTAATATTCTAGACACATGAAACAGATGGACAAACTGCAGCTAGTATTGTAGACACATGAAACAGATGGACAAACTGCAGCTAATATTGTAGACACATGTAACAGATGGACAAACTGCAGCTAATATTGTAGACACATGTAACAGATGGACAAACTGCAGCTAATATTCTAGACACATGAAACAGATGGACAAACTGCAGCTAATATTGTAGACACATGTAACAGATGGACAAACTGCAGCTAATATTCTAGACACATGAAACAGATGGACAAACTGCAGCTAATATTGTAGACACATTTAACAGATGGACAAATTGCAGCTAGTATTGTAGACACATGTAACAGATGGACAAACTGCAGCTAATATTGTAGATACATGTAACAGATAGACAAACTGCAGCTAGTATTGTAGACACATGTAACTGATGGACAAACTGCAGCTAATATTGTAGACACATTTAACAGATGGACAAATTGCAGCTAGTATTGTAGACACATGTAACAGATGGACAAACTGCAGCTAATATTGTAGACACATGTAACAGATGGACAAACTGCAGCTAATATTGTAGACACATGTAACAGATGGACAAACTGCAGCTAAGAATCTAGACACATGAAACAGATGGACAAACTGTAGTTAATATTATAGACACATGTAACAGATGGACAAACTGCAGCTAATATTGTAGACACATGTAACAGATGGACAAACTGCAGCTAATATTGTAGACACGTGTAACAGATGGACAAATTGCAGCTAATATTGTAGACACGTGTAACAGATGGACAAATTGCAGCTAATATTGTAGACACAGTAACACAAGCACAAACTGCAGCTATTATTGTATATAGATGTAACACATGCACAAACTGCATTTAATATTGTAGACACATGTAACAGATGGACAAACTGCAGCTAATATTGTAGACACATGTAACAGATGGACAAACTGCAGCTAATATTGTAGACACATGTAACAGATGGACAAACTGCAACTAATATTGTAGACACATGTAACACAAGCACAAACTGCAGCTAATATTGTATATACATGTAACACATGCACAAACTGCAGCTAATATTGTATATACATGTAACAGATGGACAAACTGCAGCTAATATTGTAGACACATGTATCACGTGGACAAACTGCAGCTAATATTGTATATACATGTAACACATGGACAAACTGCAGCTAATATTGTAGACACATGTAACAGATGGACAAACTGCAACTAATATTGTAGACACATGTAACACAAGCACAAACTGCAGCTAATATTGTATATACATGTAACACATGCACAAACTGCAGCTAATATTGTATATACATGTAACAGATGGACAAACTGCAGCTAATATTGTAGACACATGTATCACGTGGACAAACTGCAGCTAATATTGTATATACATGTAACACATGGACAAACTGCAGCTAATATTGTAGACACATGTAACAGATGGACAAACTGCAGCTAATATTGTAGACACATGTAACAGATGGACAAACTGCAGCTTATATTGTAGACACACGTACCAGATGGACAAACTGCAGTTAATATTCTAGACACATGAAACAGATGGACAAACTGCAGCTAATATTGTAGACACATGTAACACATGCACAAACTGCAGCTAATATTGTAGACACATGTAACAGATGGACAAACTGCAGCTAATATTGTAGACACATGTAACAGACGGACAAACTGCAGCTAATATTCTAGACACATGAAACAGATGGACAAACTGCAGCTAATATTGTAGACACATTTAACAGATGGACAAATTGCAGCTAGTATTGTAGACACATGTAACAGATGGACAAACTGCAGCTAATATTGTAGACACATGTAACACATGCACAAACTGCAGCTAATATTGTAGACACATGTAACAGATGGACAAACTGCAGCTAATATTGTAGACACATGTAACAGATGGACAAACTGCAGCTAGTATTGTAGACACATGTAACTGATGGACAAACTGCAGCTAATATTGTAGACACATTTAACAGATTGACAAATTGCAGCTAGTATTGTAGACACATGTAACAGATGGACAAACTGCAGATAATATTGTAGACACCTGTAACAGATGGACAAACTGCAGCTAATATTGTAGACACATGAAACAGATGGACAAACTGTAGCTAATATTGTAGACACATGTAACAGATGGACAAACTGCAGTTAATATTGTAGACACATGTAATAGATGGACAAACTGCAGCTAATATTGTAGACACATGTAACACATGCACAAACTGCAGTTAATATTGTAGACACATGTAACAGATGGACAAACTGCAGCTAATATTGTAGACACATGTAACACAAGCAAACTGCAGCTAATATTGTATATACATGTAACACATGCACAAACTGCAGATAATATTGTATATACATGTAACAGATGGACAAACTGCAGCTAATATTGTAGACACATGTAACAGATGGACAAACTGCAGCTAGTATTGTAGACACATGTAACTGATGGACAAACTGCAGCTAATATTGTAGACACATTTAACAGATGGACAAATTGCAGCTAGTATTGGAGACACATGTAACAGATGGACAAACTGCAGCTAATATTGTAGACACATGTAACAGATGGACAAACTGCAGCTAGTATTGTAGACACATGTAACTGATGGACAAACTGCAGCTAATATTGTAGACACATTTAACAGATGGACAAATTGCAGCTAGTTTTGTAGACACATGTAACAGATGGACAATCTGCAGCTAATATTCTAGACACCTGTAACAGATGGACAAACTGCAGCTAATATTCTAGACACATGAAACAGATGGACAAACTGCAGCTAATATTGTAGACACATGTAATAGATGGACAAACTGCAGCTAATATTGTAGACACGTGTAACAGATGGACAAATTGCAGCTAATATTGTGGACACGTGTAACAGATGGACAAATTACAGCTAATATTGTAGACACGTGTAACAGATGGACAAATTGCAGCTAATATTGTAGACACAGTAACACAAGCACAAACTGCAGCTAATATTGTAGACACATGTATCACGTGGACAAACTTCAGCTATTATTGTAGACCAACTTCTGTGTGAGGAACGTTGATAAATTTACCTTACAATTCTGTACAGTGTGATACAGTAATTCATGTATTGTGTGATACAGTAATTCATGTATTGTGTGATACAGTAATTCATGTATTGTATGATACATTAATTAATGTGTTGTATGATACATTATGTTATGTTTTGTGTGATAAAGTAATTCATGTATTGTGTAATACATTAAGTTATGTACTGTGTGATACAGTAATTCATGTATTATGTGATACATTAAGTTGTGTGTTGTATGATACAGTAATTCATGTATTGTAGTTATACAGTAATTCATGAATTATGTAATACATTAAGTAATTTATTGTGTGATACAGTAATTCATGTATTGTGTAATACATTAAATTATGTATTGTGTGATACAATAATTCATGTATTGTGTGATACATTAAGTTATTTATTGTGTGATACAGTAATTCGTGTATTGTGTGATACAGTAATTCATGCATTGTTTGATACATTAAGTTATGTATTGTGTGATACAGCAATTCATGTTTGTGTGATACATTAAGTAATGTATTGTGTGATACTGTAATTAATGTATTGTGTGATACAGTAATTCATGCATTGTGTGATACATTAAGTTATGTATTGTGTGATACAGTAATTAATGTGTTGTGTGATACATTAAGTTATGTATTGTGTGATACAGGAATTTATGTATTGTGTGTTACAGTAATTCATTTGTTGTATGATACACTAATTAATTTATTGTGTGATACAGTAATTAATGTATTATGTGATACATTAAGATATGTATTGTGTGAAACAGTAATTCATGTATTGGAGTGATACAGCAATTCATGTATTGTGTGATATATTAAGTAATGTATTGTGTGATACAGTAATTCATGTATTGTGTGATACGCTAATTCATGTATTGTGTAATACATTAAGTTATGTATAGTGTGATACAGTAATTCGTGTATTGTGTGATACAGTAATTCACATATTGTGTGATATATTATGTTATGTATTGTGTGATACAGCAATTCATATGTTGTGTGATACATTAAGTTATGTATTGTGTGATACAGCAATACATATGTTGTGTGATACATTAAGTTATGTATTGTGTGATACAGCAATTCATATGTTGTGTGATACATTAAGTAATGTATTGTGTGATACAGTAATTCATGTTCCTTGTGATACAGTAATTCATGTGTAATACATTAAGTTATGTATTGTGTGATACAGTAATTCATATATTCTAGTGATACAGTAATTCATGTATTGTGTGATACAGTAATTCATGTATTGTGTGATACAGTAATTCATGTATCGTGTAATACATTAAGTTATGTATTGTATTATTCAGTAATTCATGTATTGTGTGATACAGTAATTCATGTATTGTGTGATACATTAAGTTATGTATTGTGTGATACAGTAATTCATGTATTGTGTGATACAATAATTCATGCATTGAGTCATACATTAAGTAATGTATTGTGTGATACAGTAATTTATGTATTGTGTGTTACAGTAATTTATTTGTTGTTTGATACACTAATTCATGTATTGTGTGATACCGTAATTCATGTATTGTGTGATACAATAATTCATGCATTTTCTGATACAGTATTTCATGTATTGTGCGATACCGTAATTCATGTATTGTGTAATACAGTAAATTGTATGCGTTCCATCAATTTACGTGCTCTGTAATTCATCAATTCATGTGTGGTGTAATCCAGTAATTGATACTTCGTGTCATTCATCAATTCATGTGTGGTGTAATCCAGTAGTTAATGTGTTGTATAATCCGGTAATTGATGTGTCGTATAATCCAGTGTTTCTTGTGTTAAAATGCATCATTTCTATATCTAACAACTACCCATGGCCGTATAGGAGCTGTACAGGTTGTTGTATGTGATGTGACAGGAGATATTAGATCATCAAAAGCACAATAAACAAGGCTGTAGCTCAGAACCAGACCATACAGCTAGAGAAGAATTAGACAGCTTGGGGTAACCTGGCACTGACATGATTATAGAGCTGCCATACGACATAGACAAAAGCGGACACATCCCAGAAGACTTATCGTCATTACAGTCATTACATAGATACACCTGGATCGATAGATGAGGAAGAGAATTAAATAATTGTTCTCGTGAGTTGTGTCGCGGAAATATGATTCAAAAGTGCTATGGAAGAATGTGCAAGAATATCACATGAAAAACAAGGACAATAGCAATGTTGATTGGCTCAGGGAAGAGGTGTGGTCGGTGTTGTGTGAATGGGGCGGACATTGATTGACAGGACTGTCCACATACAGACATGGTTGCATCTCTCTCTCTCTCTCTCTCTCTCTCTCTCTCTCTCTCTCTCTCTCTCTCTCTCTCTCTCTCTCTCTCTCTCTCTCTCTCTCTCTGTGTTTACCGGATGTGCCGGACAGCAATTGAAACAATCATAGAACATACAGAAACAGTCATCGATAACACAGAAACAATCATTGATCATACAAAAACCGTCAAAGATCATTCATAAACAGTCAAAGATCATACATAAACAATCATAGATCATACAGAAAGTATCACAGAGCATGCAGAAGCAATCATAGATCACACACTAAACAATCATAGATCATACAGAAACTATCACAGAGTATACAGAAGCAATCATAGATCACACACTAAACAATCATAGATCATATAGAAACTATCACAGAGCATACAGAGGCAATTATAGATCACACACTAAACAATCATAGATCATACAGAAACTATCACAGAGCATACAGAAGCAATCATAGATCACACACTAAACAATCATAAATCATACAGAAACTATCACAGAGCATGCAGAAGCAATCATAGATCACACACTAAACAATCATAGATCATACAGAAACTATCACAGAGCATACAGGAGCAATCATAGATCACACACTAAACAATCATAAATCATACAGAAACTATCACAGAGTATACAGAAGCAATCATAGATCACACACTAGAGAATCATAGATCATACAGAAACAATCATAGATCATATAGAAAATATCACAGATCATACAAAACAATAATAGATCACACAGAAATTATCATAGAGCATACATTAACAATCATAGATTATACACAAACAATCATAGATCATACATAAACAATCATAGATTATACAGAAACACTGATAAATTATACAGAAACAATTATTGTTCATACAGAAACAATGAAAGATCATACAGAAACAATGATAGATCATACAGAAACAATGATAAAAATAAATAAATTGTGTTGCGTATCCCTTACGGGACGTTGCAGTCAACACCAGCATTTTTTCAGCTGCTGTTGATGTACTAGGCAAGTGTTAGGTTCAGTAGTTTGCCATTGCTTTCTGAACGACCGGCCCCTATACCATTTTCGAAAAAACCAACACCGTCGTGTTTCGAACCCGGGTATACGGGCTCACAAACCGCCTTCGCAAGCCCTTAGCCACAGAGTCCGGTAACAATGATAGATCATACAGAAACAATGATAGATTATACAGAAACAATGAAAGATCATACAGAAACAATGAAAGATCATACAGAAACAATGAAAGATCATACAGAAACAATGATAGATCATACAGAAACAATGATAGATCATACAGAAACAATGATAGATCATGCAGAAACAATGATAGATCATACAGAAACAATTATAGATCATACAGAAACAACCATAGATCGTACAGAAACAATGATAGATTATACAGAAGCAATCACAGATCATTCAGAAACATTCATAGATTATACAGAAACAATGATAGATTATACAGAAACAATGATAGATCATACAGAAACAATGATAGATCTAACAGAAACAATCATAGATCATACAGAAACAATGAAAGAGCAACGTGCACATGGTCATCTTAGATTGTCATCCCTGCCTGATAATGTTAGATATCCCATCCATAACGCCTTTATTAATACAAACAAGGTAATCTGTTATGATTCGCAAATAATATAGTTTCTTCATGCACTCCATGCTTGCATATAAACTCTCGCTCTCCAGTTATTATATGCTATGCTTGAAAACTACATCATGCTTGAAATGTTGTGTTCCATGCTTAAATATTATTTCTCTTTCCTCAAATGTTAAATTCCATGTTTGTATATTATGTATCGTGCTTCATATGTGATGTTGTATATTTGAGGGCACGCCACTCTTCCGTGACGACCCACGAGTGAGGGACACAGCGTATGTTACACTCACTCAACAAGAGCAGATTCAGAGAGCATGATTGGGACAGACAAGTCTGACAATACCGTGGATCAACGGCCAGAGAGCGTCACTGGGACAGACAACACCGTGGATCAACGGCCAGAGAGCGTCACTGGGACAGACAACACCGTGGATCAACGGTCAGAGAGCGTCACTGGGACAGACAACACCGTGAATCAACGGTCAGATAGCGTCACTGGGACAGACAACACCGTGGATCCACAGTCAGAGAGTGTCACTGGGACAGACAACACCGTGGATCAACGGTCAGAGAGAGTCACTGGGACAGACAACACCGTGGATCAACGGTCAGAGAGCGTCACTGGGACAGACAACACCGTGGATCCACAATCAGAGAGCGTCACTGGGACGAACAGACACCGTGGATCCACAGTCAGAGAGCATCACTGGGACAGACAACACCGTGGATCAACGGTCAGAGAGCGTCACTGGGACAGACAACACCGTGGATCAACGGTCAGAGAGCGTCACTGGGACAGACAACACCGTGAATCAACGGTCAGAGAGCGTCACTGGGACAGACAACACCGTGAATCAACGGTCAGAGAGCGTCACTGGGACAGACAACACCGTGGATCCACAGTCAGAGAGTGTCACTGGGACAGACAACACCGTGGATCAACGGTCAGAGAGAGTCACTGGGACAGACAACACCGTGGATCCACAGTCAGAGAGTGTCACTGGGACAGACAACACCGTGGATCAACGGTCAGAGAGCGTCACTGGGACAGACAACACCGTGGATCAACGGTCAGAGAGCGTCACTGGGACAGACAACACCGTGGATCAACGGTCAGAGAGTGTCACTGGGACAGACAACACCGTGGATCCACAGTCAGAGAGCGTCACTGGGACAGACAACACCGTGGATCAACGGTCAGAGAGCGTCACTGGGACAGACAACACCGTGGATCAACGGTCAGAGAGCGTCACTGGGACAGACAACACCGTGGATCAACAGTCAGAGAGCGTCACTGGGACAGACAACACCGTGGATCCACAGTCAGAGAGCGTCACTGGGACAGACAACACCGTGGATCAACGGTCAGAGAGCGTCACTGGGACAGACAACACCGTGGATCAACGGTCAGAGAGCGTCACTGGGACAGACAACACCGTGGATCAACGGTCAGAGAGTGTCACTGGGACAGACAACACCGTGGATCAACGGTCAGAGAGTGTCACTGGGACAGACAACACCGTGGATCAACGGTCAGAGAGCGTCACTGGGACAGACAACACCGTGGATCAACGGTCAGAGAGAGTCACTGGGACAGACAACACCGTGGATCAACGATCAGAAACAGTCAACACAGACATTCCACAGCACGAATCTGGACACAGCACGAATCTGGACACAGCACGAATCCGACACAACACGAATCTGGACACAGCACGAATCTGCACACAGCACGAATCTGGACACAGCTCTTTGCAGACAACTGGACACAGCACGAATCTGGACACAACACGAATCTGGACACAACACAAATCTAGACACAGCACGAATCTGCACACAGCACGAATCTGGACACAGCTCTTTGCAGACAACTGGGCATGAAGATGCACAAGGAAGTAGTATTGACAAGAGATCGGGAGAGATTTTGACGCGCCGTGATGAGAGCACCTTGATGAGAGTCCATCCATCATGTGCCATGCCGATAAGCGTGGGCGGTCATGTTTTGCCATTTCACTCGATCACCAGAGTCGTGGATCAGCTCCGTGTTTCTGTCTCGACGATGCATCGCAAAACATAATGTTCTTGGCATCTGTAAAGAAGGCAATTTGCCATTGCTTTCCTTCTTAGCAGTGACCATACTGGTCAATAACCGTAGCCATTGTCTCCTCAAAAAAAAAGAGAACCTCTACCTACCGTCGTGAAGCTGGAGACCATAACCCACAACTATCTGTAGGCTGCTCTTCAACCTCATCCACCACCTGCACACCTCAGTGATGAGAGTACAGTGATGAGAATACAGTGATAAGAGTACAGTGATGAGAGCGACTTGATGAGAGTACTGAGATGAGAGTACAGTGATGATAGTACAGTGATTAGAGTACAGTGATGAGTGCGACTTGATGAGAGTACCGTGAGAGAGTACAGTGATGAGAGTACAGTGATGAGAGTACAGTGATGAGAGAATAGTGATCAGAGTACAGTGATGAGAACACCGTGGTGAGAGTACAGTGATGAGAGTACAGTGATGAGAATACAGTGATGAGAATACAGTGATGAGAGCGACTTGATGAGAGTACCGTGATTAGAGTACAGTGACGAGAGTACTTTGATGAAAGCACCCGTGATGAGAGCGACTTGATGAGAGAGCTGTGATGAGAGCGACTTGATGAGAGCGACTTGATGAGAGCGACTTGATGAGAGAGCCGTGATGAGAGTGACTTGATGAGAGAGCTGTGATGAGAGCGACTTGTTGAGAGCAACTTGATGACAGCGACTTAATGGGAGAGTCGTGATGAGAGCGACTTGATGAGAGCGACTTGATGAGAGAGCCGTGATGACAGCGCTGTGATGAGAGCGACTTGATCAGAGATCCATGATGAGAGCAACTTGACGAGAGAGTCGTGATGAGAGCGCAGCGATGAGAGCGCAGCGATGAGAGCGACTTGATGAGAGCGACTTGATGAGAACGATTTTAAGAGAGCAACTTGATTAGAGCGACTTGATGAGAGAGCCGTGATGAGAGCGACTTGATGAGAGCGACTTGATGAGATAGCCATGATGAGAGCGACTTGATGAGAGAGCCGTGATGAAAGCGACTTGATGAGAACGACTTGATGAGAGCGACTTAATGAGAGAGCCGTGATGAGAGAGCCATGAAGAGAGCGACTTGATGAGAGCGACTTGATAAGAGAGCCATGATGAGAGAGTTGTGATGAGAGCGCCGTGAAGAGAGTGTCTTGATGAGAGAGCCCTGATGAGAGAGTCGTAATGAGAGCGGCTTAATGAGAGAGCCGTGATGAGAGAGCCGTGATGAGACCGACTTGATGAGAACAACTTGATGAAAGAGCTGTGATGAGAGTGACTTGATGAGAGTGACTTGATGAGAGCGACTTGATGTGAGCGACCTTTTGCGAAGCTTCTGTTGCATGATGATGATGATGGTACAAAGAGATAAAACAGACACGACCAACCGACACAGCAATAACATTGCCACGGAAGGTCAGCGGGTTTCCGTTGCGATGACAGTCTGCAGAGATTGTAAACACAGACAATACGAGTGTACCCGGAAATGTGTGAGGACAATCCAGAACATACCCAACCAATGCCGTGACATCATTATGTTCTGTTTGTCTAAACTAGGATGGAGTGTCTGTTGTTGTCATTTACGGTTCTGTGTCGCCAATATTGTCATTTTGTGGAGAGTGAAGACGAGGGCAAATGACACGGCAAACAGGACGCCCACAGATAGAGCTGACATTTTCATCTGGTTCACGTGTAGCTTAAATGTTCGAGTGTTTGTGGTTGGTCTGGATGGGTGGTTGCAGGAGGCCGGGGGGCAGGAAGTGGTGGCAACGAATGAGGGGAAGTTGTGGTAGGGAGTGAGGGGAAGTGGTGTTATGGAGTGAGGGGTAGTTGTGGTAGGGAGTGAGGGGTAGTGGTGGTAGGGAGTGAGGGGAAGTTGTGGCGGGGAGTACGGACAAGTAGAGGGAGGAAGTGTGGGGAAGTGTGGGGAAGTGATGGCAGGGAGTGAGGGTAAGTGGTGGTAGGGAGTGAGTGGTAGAGGTGGTAGGGAGTGAGGGTAAGTGGTGGTAGGGAGTGAGGGGTAGTGGTGGTAGGGAGTGAGGGGAAGTAGTTGCAGGGAGTGAGGAGAAGTATTTGCAAGGAGTGAGGGGAAGTAGTTGCATGGAGTGAGAGTAAGTGGTGGTAGGGAGTGAGGGTAAGTAGTTGCAGGGAGTGAGGGGAAGTAGTTGCGGGGAGTGAAGGTAAGTGGTGGTAGGGAGTGAGGGGAAGTAGTTGCATGGAGTGAGGGTAAGTGGTGGTAGGGAGTGAGGGGAAGTAGTTGCAGGGAGTGAGGGGAAGTAGTTGCATGGAGTGAGGGGAAGTAGTTGCAGGGAGTGAGGGTTAGTGGTTGCAGGGAGTGAATGGAAGTAGTTGCATGGAGTGAGGGGAAGTAGTTGCATGAAGTGAGGGGAAGTAGTCCTCCTCCTTTCTCCTCCTCCGCCTCCCTCCTCCTCCCTCATCCTCCTCCCTCCTCCTCCTTCTTCCTCCTCCTCCCTCCTCCTACCTCCTCCTCCTCCTGCCTCCTCCTCCTCCCTCCTCCTCCTCCCTCCCCCTCCTCCCTCCTCCTCCACCCTCCTACTCCTCCCTCCTCCCCCTGTCTCCTCCTGCTCCCTCCTGCTCCCTCATCCTCCTCCCTCCGCCGAATATGAATTAAATGATATGCTCCCCACCAGGGACTGGGCGAAGCCGGGCCGGGTCGTATTTTTTGGGAACGGGAACGGGAGCAGGGGCCGAATATGAATTAAATAAGACGCTCCATTTACCCAAGTTAATTGTTGGGGGAAGATGTAAAGATCTTTCAAGTGCTCTTTCTAATAACAGACAGACAGACAGACAGACAGACAGACAGACAGACAGACAGACAGACAGACAGACAGACAGACAGACAGACAGACAGACAGACAGTCGGGAACGGGAACGGGAGCTTATATGACTACTTATATGAATTAAATGGGATGCTCCCCACCAGGATCTGGGTGAAGCCGGGCCGGGTCAGCTAGTATATATTTATATAATTCAAAAAGTATATCTTCAGTATCATATATTGTGTTCAACTGTCTGGTGACCTGGTCTTGCTTACTTGTGTTCGCTGGCTGTGAACTCCAGCGTGATGTCGGATGAAGACATCCTGTTGTCCAACATCAGTGTGATGTCGTACCGGACCTGAGGTTTGCGTGAGTATCCATTGTCCCATGTCTGGCTTATTGGTGTGCAGACTGGTGGTTCCTCGCCATGCAGGCAGATACTCTCCGACTTCGGAAGAATCAGCGATCCTACTACGTTAGCCAGGACCCCGGCGGGACCTGTTGCCCAGGACGCACGACTAGGACATGTTAGTAGGTCCTGACCAGTACAAAACCTGGCCCTGGTGCCTTGGAAGCACCTCTGCTACTTCGTCTACTTCTAAGGCAATGATCATTTATGTAATGATATTACCTGGACCCGGGGTCTTGCTAAATTTCATTTGGTTAGGACCATTCAGAACTTCCATGTCCAAAATTGATGGTCCTTCGTTATTTATTATTCAATATACTGCACTGTTTCTTTCTTGTATCCTCATAAAGATCTTACACACAATCTGATTATGCGTTTAAAATGATATTTCTCTATTAAGATTTTGCCATCTTTGGTTTTTAGACAACCCGTTGATGTGTGTTTTCTTTTGTTAGTGATGTGAATTCTTCTGTGCATTAATTTGGTACCCATTAGGGATACACAAAGTGGAGAGTGGAAAAGAAGAAGTAACAAAGACATTTATGATCTGTTTAAGTCCCCGCTAATCACTGGTATCATGAAGGCTAATAGACTACAATGGCTGGGGCATATAGAAAGAATGGAAGATAATAGGGAAACAAAACTCGCTTACACTCAGGAAATAAATGACCGTAGACCCCGAGGTTAGACCAAGAAGGCGGTGGAGAGATAATACATGTACAGACCTACAAGCACTTGGAATCAACGACTGGCAAGAGAAGGTCCACCAGAGAGACGAATGGAGACGGATTGTATTTGCAGCAAAGAACCTCAATGGCTCGGAACGCTGAAGAAGAAGAAGATTAATTTGGTACTCCGGGTGTTGTGTTGGGTTTCAATTTCACTGCAATTTTCTAAAGCCATGCTTCATTTGCCTCTTTGAACAATGTCGTAATTTTTTTGTGAATCGCATCATATTTTTCATAGTTATTTTTATTTCTTATTATTTATTTTAAATTTTAAAATGTTTTCCGTCATGTATTTGTTACGAGTCAACATATTCATTTTTGGGATAGTTGTTTCTTAAAGTAGAGAAGGCCATTAAAAAGATGAAAGAAGAAAAGGCTGCAGATCCTGACAAGATAACAACAGAGATGATGAAATCCTTATCCAGCTTTGGCATTGAAACTATCACAGAATTATGTAATGATATATATATATATATATATATATATATATATATATATATATATATATATATATATATATATATATATATATATATATATATATACTAGGTACATCCCCAAGGGCTTGAAAACATCCATTTTCATAACATTACAGAATCACATGATCGAAGAAGCCAAGAGCTTTTGATTGTGAGGATTACAGAAATATTAGCTTAATGAGCCACATAGCTAAGTGTCATGTGGCAGTAATGGAGTAATTGATCTGCACACATATAAAATATTAATAGAAGTAAACACAAAAGTTAAGCACTACATGTAACTAGTGAAAGCACTACGATAGTTACCTCACAAGCTGTGTTGTTTGACAACGGCAACGCTGTAGCGACACTTCAGCACAGAACTCACACCAGGAAACATCAACTACTCTACACTTCAGCATGAAACGCTCACACGAACGCATTCACTAGACTATGCTCCAACACATAGAACCTTTCGCATCAGCTCACCGACAGATTATTATCAGATATTGAACATGACACCGCTACAGTATGGTAATAAGGCGCAAGGATATCAACTGCCAACCGTGCCCGAGTCGAAACCACAAGTATTAGTCGATTGACGGATCAACCGTCTGGGGCAGTCAGTAGCACATTACGCCATGCATACTTCAGACATCTACACTCGCATGACACGGCCACAATAAGGATGGATGGAAGAATTTGTTGGATCGTCTGTGGCGGGAGCATGTGGCATCAGTGGTTCAGTAGGTAAACGTTCCTCATATTAAAATAAGATTGACGGTGGAGCGGCTGGCTGTATGGCGTGTTCGTATCCGTGTGTAACACAGCGCAGCAAAATAAAATTGCCCATCAATCGTCCTTTTGTCTGCCTGGGTTTGTATTCCTTCATACAGTGCTGTTCGTCTTGTAAGCAGAGGCTGGTTAGGGCGTTGTGCCATCCCTAGGTTTTGGTATCCCGGAGAATATGTCATCCACCTAGACTGGTAACGAGATAGACAGATACATGACTGCTTTGGAAGCATCCAATAACGGGGCGACCTTGTTAAGATAACGGAGTGCGTAGACAACCGCGCCACCACAGTCGACACGCCAAGGTAAACACCCCGTGACACTAAGATACTACTCAAGGTCATACAAGAAAGAATTCAACATAAAATAGATGAGGAAGTAGCTGAAGAACAATTTGGGTTCCGCAAAAACAGCGGCACCAGAGAAGCAATTATCTGTTTTAGGATGTTAATTGAAAAATATATAGAAGTTCAAAAAAGTATATATGTTAGTTTTATTGACTACAAGAAAGCTTTTGATAGAGTACAACATGAACGACTAATTACGTGCCTTCAAGATATAGGAGTAGACGGAAAGGACATCAGACTTATTAGTATCTTGTACTGGGAACAAGTGGCGCCAATTAGATGCGGTAATAACTATTCGTCACCTATAGAGATAAAAAGAGGAGTACGGCAGGGATGAGTGTTGTCCCCAAGCCTCTTCAGCCTATACACAGACATAATTTTTAAACAAGTTGAACCGCCTGGACTTAACATCAATGGAAGAATCATAAACAATCTGTGGTAAGTTGACGATACCGTGTTACTATCAGAAAGCGAGCAGAAGTTATAAGACCTAGGGGAACAAGTAAACATGCATAGTGCAGAATGTGGTTTAGATTTTAACATCCAAAAAAAAAAAAAAAACGAAAACTATGATAATTGGTTATGGAAAGGAAAGGTCATCAATGAACATCACAGTAAACGGGCAGATACTAGAACAAGTAACAAGTTTCTCTTATCTTGGACATATAATAACAGATGATGCCAGAAGTGAAGTGGAAATCAAAAATAGAATAGGAATGGCCAAAAACGCTTTCAACGGCATGAAATCAGTATTAACATCTAGAGAGATTAACAACACATTAAACATGAGAATTGTCAAATACTACGTATATTCAACTCTACTGTATGGCTCGGAAACCTGGACGTTGAACAAGCAACTAGAAAGCCGAATAGAGGCCCTGGAGATGTGGATATACAAATGAAAATGTCGTATTTCATGGAAACAAAGACAATCAAATGCAGAGGTTCTAGAAAAACTGGAAATGAAGAGAGAGTTGATGAAAGAAATAAAGCAGGCAAGTGAAATATTTCGGCCGTGTTAAAAGACATGATATTATTATAAAAACAATACTGGAGGGCAAGGTTGCAAGGCAAGCGAGCAAGAGATAGACAACGATACAAGTGGAAAGATAACATCAAGAGATGGACGAACAGCAGTCTGACAGAATGTACAGTCAGGCCGAGAGACAGACAGGGTTGGAGATCCATTGCAGTCAACCTTCACTGTGGAGACAGCACCTGATTGATTGATTTCTTAATGCACGTGACAACCATGCTGAGCATGGCTGCTCTTAAGGTAGATAATACACCAATATACGCTGTTCGTCTTATTCTATATTAAATGACCCAACATGATTGTACTGGCACCTGTAAAAAAGGTAGTTTGTCACTGATTTCAGCCTTGTTAGTTTAGATGACACGTTATGTTGTCACCGAGCTGGTATAGTGAATGTCGCCAGAGAGGCGCGGCCATGACAGGAATTAAGTCATGACTTAATCTGCAACCTTGGTCAGACTGCAAGAACATCAAGTCAAAACCGGTGTAGCCAGACAGGTGCGATATGCAGGAGGACAAAGACGAACACTCAACCAACACAAAACTGGTGTCGTCGTCCTCTACACGTGGAGGGAGATAGTTGATCCGTCGTCCTCTACACGTGAAGGGAGATAGTTGATCCGTCGTCCGTTATTCGTCGTCCGCTACACGAGAAGGGAGATGGTTGATTCGTCGTCCGCTACACGAGGAGGGAGATGGTTGATTCGTCGTCCGCTACACGAGGAGGGAGATGGTTGATTCGTCGTCCGCTACACGAGGAGGGAGATGGTTGATTCGTCGTCCGCTACACGAGGAGGGAGATAGTTGATTCGTCGTCCGTTATTCGTCGTCCGCTACACGAGGAGGGAGATGGTTGATTCGTCGTCCGCTACACGAGGAGGGAGATGGTTGATTCGTCGTCAGCTACATGCTGAAGGAGACAGTTGATTCGTCGTCCGCTACATGAGGAGGGAGATAGTTGAGCCGAGCACACGTGGACTAAAAGTTCTATTTGCAGTGGAGATAGTATGACGGCTGACTAACTGACTAACTGATTAATTGACTAAAAAACTAAAAAACTAACTAACTAACTAACTAATTTACAGACTGACTGACTGACGAACTAACAGACTAACTGACTAACTAACTAAAGAACTAACTAACTAACTATCTAACTAATTAACTAACTATCTAACTGACAGACTGACAGACTGACTGACTGACGAACTAACTTACTAACTAGCTAAATAACTGAATGACTGACTTATTGACTAACTAGCTAACTAACTAACTAACTAACAAACTAACTAACTAACTAATTAACTAATTAACTAACTGACTGACTGACAGACTGACAGACTGACAGACTGACTGACTGACGACCTAACTAACTAACTAACTAACTAACTAACTAACTAACTGACTGACTGACTAACTGACAGACTGACTGACTGACGAAGTAACTAACTGACTGACTGACTGACTGACTGACTGACTAACTAACTAACTAGCTAGCTAGCTAATTAACTGACTGACTGACTGACTGAATGGCTGACTGACTAACTAACTACCTACCTAACTAACTAACTAACTAACTAACTAACTGACTGACTGACTGACTGACTGACTAACTAACTAGCTAACTAATCAACCATCTAGCTAGCTAAATAACTAACTAACTAATTAAACTAACTAGCCAAGTAACTAATAATTAACTCCCAGCTAATTGACTAATTAACTACCTAACTAACTGTCTAATAAACTAATTAATGTTGTCAATCCGTGTCTTTCTTTGTCCTCCTTTGGCCATATACTCAGATATATCTGTGCATGCTTGTATCGACAGTTGATCATGGTTCGTCCTCACACCACTTTATTGACACCCTCTCGGCGAACTAAAGGGATGATGTCCTGTCCTTCATATTCCCCATCTCATCATACTGGGATATCAGTCATTAATCTAGGACCATCAACACTCGATGCCAAGATACCGGGATATCATGAACCCATGACAGAAGCTAAGAAAACAAGTGACCAGCCTTTAACAACTCTCCACCAGTCCCTGTTTATTCACACGAAGTTATTGAAAATCATTGGGTGTACGTACAGTCTGATGGAAGCAAGTCAATGCAAGTCTGGCTCTTAATGATAAGCCACGTGAAGGCAGCAAATCTGCCCCGGCGTGATAAGCCAAATTCAATCATTTGGTTGCAGAATTTGAGAGTGGCCAGGGGAAGTCCGAACAGACGTGGAATAATAAATTGTCTCAGCAGGATAGACTGACAGATGGGCATGGGAGGGGCGGAGGGTGATAAATGGGCTAAGTCAGAAAGACTCACAGATTGTCTCGTAAGGAATGGAAGGAACAATGAGGATATGCGGGGAAATATGAAAACTTGCCACGGGTTGAGATAGGGGATATACATATATGTAGATGATACACAATTGTTGGTTGAGATTACGGATATACATATATGTAGATGATACACAATTGTTGGTTGAGATGTAGGATAGACCTGAATGAAGATGATACACAGTTGTTGATTGAGATTAGGATAGTCATGGGTGTAGATGCTACACAATTGTTGGTTGAGATATAGGATAGACATGGATGTAGATGATACACAATTGTCGGTTGAGATGTAGGGTATACATGTATGTAAATGATACACAATTGTTGGCTGAG
The DNA here is from genome assembly GCA_963921405.1 of Cepaea hortensis. Classification (NCBI taxonomy): domain Eukaryota; kingdom Metazoa; phylum Mollusca; class Gastropoda; order Stylommatophora; family Helicidae; genus Cepaea; species Cepaea hortensis. Next base: position 169,763,749 of record OY992878.1, read on the forward strand.
ATGTAGGATAGAACTGGATCTAGATAATACACAATTGTTGGTTGAGATGTAGGATAGACGTGCATGTAGATGATACACAACTGTTGTTTGAGAAGTAGGACAGACCTGGATGTAGATGCTACACAATTGTTGGTTGAGATGTAGGGTATACATATATGTAGATGATACACAATTGTTGGTTGAGATGTAGGGTATACATATATGTAGATGATACACAATTGTTGGTTGAGATGCAGGGTATACATATGTATAGATGATACACAATTGTTGGTTGAGATGTAGGATAGACCTGGATGTAGATAATACACAATTGTTGGTTGAGATATAGGGTATACATATATGTAGATGATACACAATTGTTGGTTGAGATGTAGGGTATACATATATGTAGATGCTACACAATTGTTGGTTGAGATGTAGGATATACATATATGTAGATGATACACAATTGTTGGTTGAGATGACGGATATACATATATGTAGATGATACACAATTGTTGGTTGACATGTAGGATATACATATATGTAGATGATACACAATTGTTGGTTGAGATGACGGATATACATATATGTAGATGATACACAATTGTTGGTTGAGATTACGGATATACATATATGTAGATGACGAACAATTGTTAATTGACATGTAGGATATACATATATGTAGATGATGTACAATTGTTGGTTGAGATGACGGATATACATGGATGTAGATGATACACAATTGTTGGTTGAGATGTAGGATAGACCTGAATGTAGATGATACACAGTTGTTGGTTGAGATATAGGATAGACATGGATGTAGATGATACACAATTGTCGGTTGAGATGTAGGGTATACATGTATGTAAATGATACACAATTGTTGGCTGAGATGTAGAATAGAACTGGATGTAGATAATACACAATTGTTGGTTGAGATGTAGGATAGACGTGCATGTAGATGATACACAACTGTTGTTTGAGATGTAGGACAGACCTGGATGTAGATGCTACACAATTTTTGGTTGAGATGTAGGGTATACATATATGTAGATGATACACAATTGTTGGTTGAGATGTAGGGTATACATATATGTAGATGATACACAATTGTTGGTTGAGATGCAGGATATACATATGTATAGATGATACACAATTGTTGGTTGAGATGTAGGGTATACATATATTTAGACGCTACACAATTGTTGGTTGAGATATAGGGTATACATATATGTAGATGATAGATGATACACTATTGTTGGTTGAGATGTAGGATAGACCTGGATGTAGATGCTACACAATTGTTGGTTGAGATGTAGGGTATACATATATGTAGATGATACACAATTGTTGGTTGAGATGACGGATTTACATATATGTAGATGATACACAATTGTTGGTTGAGATGTAGGATATACATATATGTAGATGATACATAATTGTTGGTTGAGATGACGGATATACATATATGTAGATGATACACAATTGTTGGTTGAGATGTAGGATAGACCTGAATGTAGATGATACACAATTGTTGGTTGAGATTAGGATACACCTGGGTGTAGATGCTACACAATTGTTGCTTGAGATGTAGGATAGACATGGATGTAGATGATACACAATTTTCGGTTGAGATGTAGGGTATACATAAATGTAGATGATACACGTTAGTTCTGATGTAGGATAGATCTGGATGTAGATGATGCACAATTGTTGGTTGTTATATGTGACAGACGTGGATGTAAGTGATACAAATTGTTGGTTGAGATGTAGGATAGACGTATATGTAGGTGATACACAATTGTTGGCTGAGATGTAGGATAGACTTGGGTGTAGATGATACACAATAGTTGGTTGAGATGACGGATATACGTTGATGTAGATGATACACAATAGTTGGCTGAGATGTAGGTTAGACTTGGTTTTAGATGATACACAATAGTTGGCTGAGATGTAGGATATACGTGGATGTAGATGCTATACAATTGTTGGTTGAGTTGTAGGATTTGACTTGGCTCCGAAGGTTGTGGATTCGATTCTGGGCCGCGTCCTTCGGTTCACGAGTGAAATTTTTCGGAGACTCCTGTGGGTCGTCGCTAGAGCTACAGAGTTCGTGCTTTGAGCGACGCTTTCCGCGCTGCGTAAAGAGATCGAGCCATATGGAATAAAACCTGGTGCAATGAAGTCGACCCATTCGTCATTTAAGCTGTAGGATTACATATATGTAGATGATGGACAATTGTTGGTTGAGATGTAGGATAGATTTGGATATCGATGATACAAATATATTGTACTATACTATTCTTCACAGACATACATATTTACAATTATACTATACCCCACACAAAGATATATTATTATACTATACCCCACACACAAATATACTTTTATACTATGCATCACTCACACAGTTACTTTTATACTATACTTCATCACAGACACACAGACACACAGACACACACAGAAACACACCCCCACACACACTCTCTTTCTCTCTCTCTCTCTCTCTCTCTCTCTCTCTCTCTCTCTCTCTCTCTCTCACACACACACACACACACACACACAAATATACTATTATAATATACCTCACAAAGAAATATGAGGAGCGGTTGGCCGAGTGGCTAGAATGCCACATTCTCCTTAGGGAGAGCCGGGTTCGCGTTCGAATGCTCGGTAAGGTGTGGAGTTTTAATCTGTCGGCGGGGGGGGGGGGGGGGGGGGGGGGGCGAACGAAAACTCAAACCTGTACAGTTCGCGGCGACTGCACTAGCCAGGCGGCCTTAATTCCTCAGGCTCAAGACACCCCCCCCCCCTCCCTTCCCCACCCCCCACCCACCTCGGCTATACACCGCAAGGTACTATATTGGCAGTAAATGACAATATGACACACACAAACAGTATACATTTCCGATCCCCCACATCACAAGACAATCATTATCTGTTGCTCACACAATCATCTACTTACGGGAGAAATGTTCGTGAGGAAAGTTGCCGGCTATTGAAACAATGTTTCTGGTGGTGGTCACGTGATGTCTCATTCTTCACCATCTCCCGAACCAGTCTTCGTGTAAACAGACTGGCTATCCATGTCACTTGCTTATGAAACCAGATCTACTTCTGGCAGCAGTGAGCACACGTGAGTTGAAGACGCACAGAACAAAGGACGTCCGCTGTGATCACGTGACAGCGGTCATACGCAGGCTGAGCCGGTGGCAACGATGGGTCTAGTCCTGGATGGCTTGAGGTCGTGGCGTTGTCTGCGCCACTGTGCCACGGTGCTAGGCCACTGTGCCAGGGTGCACGGCCACTGCGTCAGGTTGCTCGGCCACTGTGCCAGAGTGTACGCCGCTGTGCCAGGATGCTAGGCCACTGTGCCAGGATGCTAGGCCACTGTGCCAGGATGCTAGGCCACTGTGCCAGGATGCTAGGCCACTGTGCCAGGATGCACTTCTGCTGTGCCAGGATGCTAGGCCACTGTGCCAGGATGCACTTCTGCTGTGCCTGGATGCTAGGCCACTGTGCCAGGATGCACTTCTGCTGTGCCAGGATGCTAGGCCACTGTGCCAGGATGCACTTCTGCTGTGCCAGGATGCTAGGCCACTGTGCCAGGATGCTAGGCCACTGTGCCAGGATGCTAGGCCACTGTGCCAGGATGCTAGGCCACTGTGCCAGGATGCTAGGCCACTGTGCCAGGATGCTAGGCCACTGTGCCAGGATGCTAGGCCACTGTGCCAGGATGCACTTCTGCTGTGCCAGGATGCTAGGCCACTGTGCCAGGATGCACTTCTGCTGTGCCAGGATGCTAGGCCACTGTGCCAGGATGCTAGGCCACTGTGCCAGGATGCTAAGCCACTGTGCCAGGATGCTAGGCCACTGTGCCAGGATGCACTTCTGCTGTGCCAGGATGCTAGGCCACTGTGCCAGGATGCACTTCTGCTGTGCCAGGATGCTAGGCCACTGTGCCAGGATGCTAGGCCACTGTGCCAGGATGCTAGGCCACTGTGCCAGGATGCTAGGCCACTGTGCCAGGATGCACTTCTGCTGTGCCAGGATGCTAGGCCACTGTGCCAGGATGCACTTCTGTTGTGCCAGGATGCTAGGCCACTGTGCCAGGATGCACTTCTGCTGTGCCAGGATGCTAGGCCACTGTGCCAGGATGCTAGGCCACTGTGCCAGGATGCTAGGCCACTGTGCCAGGATGCACTTCTGCTGTGCCTGGATGCTAGGCCACTGTGCCAGGATGCACTTCTGCTGTGCCAGGATGCTAGGCCACTGTGCCAGGATGCTAGGCCACTGTGCCAGGATGCTAGGCCACTGTGCCAGGATGCTAGGCCACTGTGCCAGGATGCACTTCTGCTGTGCCTGGATGCTAGGCCACTGTGCCAGGATGCACTTCTGCTGTGCCAGGATGCTAGGCCACTGTGCCAGGATGCACTTCTGCTGTGCCAGGATGCTAGGCCACTGTGCCAGGATGCTAGGCCACTGTGCCAGGATGCTAGGCCACTGTGCCAGGATGCTAGGCCACTGTGCCAGGATGCTAGGCCACTGTGCCAGGATGCTAGGCCACTGTGCCAGGATGCTAGGCCACTGTGCCAGGATGCTAGTCCACTGTGCCAGGATGCTAGTCCACTGTGCCAGGATGCTAGGCCACTGTGCCAGGATGCTAGGCCACTGTGCCAGGATGCTAGGCCACTGTGCCAGGATGCTAGGCCACTGTGCCAGGATGCTAGGCCACTGTGCCAGGATGCACTTCTGCTGTGCCAGGATGCTAGGCCACTGTGCCAGGATGCTAGGCCACTGTGCCAGGATGCTAGGCCACTGTGCCAGGATGCTAGGCCACTGTGCCAGGATGCACTTCTGCTGTGCCTGGATGCTAGGCCACTGTGCCAGGATGCACTTCTGCTGTGCCAGGATGCTAGGCCACTGTGCCAGGATGCACTTCTGCTGTGCCAGGATGCTAGGCCACTGTGCCAGGATGCTAGGCCACTGTGCCAGGATGCTAGGCCACTGTGCCAGGATGCTAGGCCACTGTGCCAGGATGCTAGGCCACTGTGCCAGGATGCTAGGCCACTGTGCCAGGATGCTAGGCCACTGTGCCAGGATGCTAGTCCACTGTGCCAGGATGCTAGTCCACTGTGCCAGGATGCTAGGCCACTGTGCCAGGATGCTAGGCCACTGTGCCAGGATGCTAGGCCACTGTGCCAGGATGCTAGGCCACTGTGCCAGGATGCTAGGCCACTGTGCCAGGATGCTAGGCCACTGTGCCAGGATGCACTTATGCTGTGCCAGGATGCTAGGCCACTGTGCCATGATGCTAGGCCACTGTGCCAGGATGCACTTCTGCTGTGCCAGGATGCTAGGCCACTGTGCCAGGATGCTAGGCCACTGTGCCAGGATGCTAGGCCACTGTGCCAGGATGCTAGGCCACTGTGCCAGGATGCTAGGCCACTGTGCCAGGATGCACTTCTGCTGTGCCAGGATGCTAGGCCACTGTGCCAGGATGCACTTCTGCTGTGCCAGGATGCTAGGCCACTGTGCCAGGATGCACTTCTGCTGTGCCAGGATGCTAGGCCACTGTGCCAGGATGCACTTCTGCTGTGCCAGGATGCTAGGCCACTGTGCCAGGATGCTAGGCCACTGTGCCAGGATGCTAGGCCACTGTGCCAGGATGCTAGGCCACTGTGCCAGGATGCTAGGCCACTGTGCCAGGATGCTAGGCCACTGTGCCAGGATGCTAGGCCACTGTGCCAGGATGCTAGGCCACTGTGCCAGGATGCACTTCTGCTGTGCCAGGATGCTAGGCCACTGTGCCAGGATGCACTTCTGCTGTGCCAGGATGCTAGGCCACTGTGCCAGGATGCTAGGCCACTGTGCCAGGATGCTAAGCCACTGTGCCAGGATGCTAGGCCACTGTGCCAGGATGCACTTCTGCTGTGCCAGGATGCTAGGCCACTGTGCCCAGATGCACTTCTGCTGTGCCAGGATGCTAGGCCACTGTGCCAGGATGCTAGGCCACTGTGCCAGGATGCTAGGCCACTGTGCCAGGATGCTAGGCCACTGTGCCAGGATGCACTTCTGCTGTGCCAGGATGCTAGGCCACTGTGCCAGGATGCACTTCTGTTGTGCCAGGATGCTAGGCCACTGTGCCAGGATGCACTTCTGCTGTGCCAGGATGCTAGGCCACTGTGCCAGGATGCTAGGCCACTGTGCCAGGATGCTAGGCCACTGTGCCAGGATGCACTTCTGCTGTGCCTGGATGCTAGGCCACTGTGCCAGGATGCACTTCTGCTGTGCCAGGATGCTAGGCCACTGTGCCAGGATGCTAGGCCACTGTGCCAGGATGCTAGGCCACTGTGCCAGGATGCTAGGCCACTGTGCCAGGATGCACTTCTGCTGTGCCTGGATGCTAGGCCACTGTGCCAGGATGCACTTCTGCTGTGCCAGGATGCTAGGCCACTGTGCCAGGATGCACTTCTGCTGTGCCAGGATGCTAGGCCACTGTGCCAGGATGCTAGGCCACTGTGCCAGGATGCTAGGCCACTGTGCCAGGATGCTAGGCCACTGTGCCAGGATGCTAGGCCACTGTGCCAGGATGCTAGGCCACTGTGCCAGGATGCTAGGCCACTGTGCCAGGATGCTAGTCCACTGTGCCAGGATGCTAGTCCACTGTGCCAGGATGCTAGGCCACTGTGCCAGGATGCTAGGCCAATGTGCCAGGATGCTAGGCCACTGTGCCAGGATGCTAGGCCACTGTGCCAGGATGCTAGGCCACTGTGCCAGGATGCACTTCTGCTGTGCCAGGATGCTAGGCCACTGTGCCAGGATGCTAGGCCACTGTGCCAGGATGCTAGGCCACTGTGCCAGGATGCTAGGCCACTGTGCCAGGATGCACTTCTGCTGTGCCTGGATGCTAGGCCACTGTGCCAGGATGCACTTCTGCTGTGCCAGGATGCTAGGCCACTGTGCCAGGATGCACTTCTGCTGTGCCAGGATGCTAGGCCACTGTGCCAGGATGCTAGGCCACTGTGCCAGGATGCTAGGCCACTGTGCCAGGATGCTAGGCCACTGTGCCAGGATGCTAGGCCACTGTGCCAGGATGCTAGGCCACTGTGCCAGGATGCTAGGCCACTGTGCCAGGATGCTAGTCCACTGTGCCAGGATGCTAGTCCACTGTGCCAGGATGCTAGGCCACTGTGCCAGGATGCTAGGCCACTGTGCCAGGATGCTAGGCCACTGTGCCAGGATGCTAGGCCACTGTGCCAGGATGCTAGGCCACTGTGCCAGGATGCTAGGCCACTGTGCCAGGATGCACTTATGCTGTGCCAGGATGCTAGGCCACTGTGCCATGATGCTAGGCCACTGTGCCAGGATGCACTTCTGCTGTGCCAGGATGCTAGGCCACTGTGCCAGGATGCTAGGCCACTGTGCCAGGATGCTAGGCCACTGTGCCAGGATGCTAGGCCACTGTGCCAGGATGCTAGGCCACTGTGCCAGGATGCACTTCTGCTTTTCCAGGATGCTAGGCCACTGTGCCAGGATGCACTTCTGCTGTGCCAGGATGCTAGGCCACTGTGCCAGGATGCACTTCTGCTGTGCCAGGATGCTAGGCCACTGTGCCAGGATGCACTTCTGCTGTGCCAGGATGCTAGGCCACTGTGCCAGGATGCACTTCTGCTGTGCCAGGATGCTAGTCCACTGTGCCAGGATGCTAGTCCACTGTGCCAGGATGCTAGGCCACTGTGCCAGGATGCTAGGCCACTGTGCCAGGATGCACTTCTGCTGTGCCAGGATGCTAGGCCACTGTGCCAGGATGCACTTCTGCTGTGCCAGGATGCTAGGCCACTGTGCCAGGATTGCTAGGCCACTGTGCCAGGATGCACTTCTGCTGTGCCAGGATGCTAGGCCACTGTGCCAGGATGCTAGTCCACTGTGCCAGGATGCTAGGCCACTGTGCCAGGATGCACTTCTGCTGTGCCAGGATGCTAGGCCACTGTGCCAGGATGCACTTCTGCTGTGCCAGGATGCTAGGCCACTGTGCCAGGATTGCTAGGCCACTGTGCCAGGATGCTAGTCCACTGTGCCAGGATTGCTAGGCCACTGTGCCAGGATTGCTAGGCCACTGTGCCAGGATGCACTTCTGCTGTGCCAGGATGCTAGGCCACTGTGCCAGGATTGCTAGGCCACTGTGCCAGGATGCTAGGCCACTGTGCCAGGATGCACTTCTGCTGTGCCAGGATGCTAGGCCACTGTGCCAGGATTGCTAGGCCACTGTGCCAGGATGCTAGGCCACTGTGCCAGGATGCACTTCTGCTGTGCCAGGATGCTAGGCCACTGTGCCAGGATGCTAGGCCACTGTGCCAGGATGCACTTCTGCTGTGCCAGGATGCTAGGCCACTGTGCCAGGATGCTAGGCCACTGTGCCAGGATGCTAGGCCACTGTGCCAGGATGCTAGGCCACTGTGCCAGGATTGCTAGGCCACTGTGCCAGGATGCTACGCCACTGTGCCAGGATGCACTTCTGCTGTGCCAGGATGCTAGGCCACTGTGCCAGGATTGCTAGGCCACTGTGCCAGGATGCTAGGCCACTGTGCCAGGATGCTAGGCCACTGTGCCAGGATGCACTTCTGCTGTGCCAGGATGCTAGGCCACTGTGCCAGGATGCTAGGCCACTGTGCCAGGATGCTAGGCCACTGTGCCAGGATGCACTTCTGCTGTGCCAGGATGCTAGACCACTGTGCCAGGATGCACTTCTGCTGTGCCAGGATGCTAGGCCACTGTGCCAGGATGCTAGGCCACTGTGCCAGGATGCTAGTCCACTGTGCCAGGATGCTAGTCCACTGTGCCAGGATGCTAGTCCACTGTGCCAGGATGCTAGGCCACTGTGCCAGGATGCTAGTCCACTGTGCCAGGATGCTAGGCCACTGTGCCAGGATTGCTAGGCCACTGTGCCAGGATGCTAGGCCACTGTGCCAGGATGCACTTCTGCTGTGCCAGGATGCTAGGCCACTGTGCCAGGATGCACTTCTGCTGTGCCAGGATGCTAGGCCACTGTGCCAGGATGCTAGGCCACTGTGCCAGGATGCTAGGCCACTGTGCCAGGATTGCTAGGCCACTGTGCCAGGATTGCTAGGCCACTGTGCCAGGATTGCTAGGCCACTGTGCCAGGATGCACTTCTGCTGTGCCAGGATGCTAGGCCACTGTGCCAGGATTGCTAGGCCACTGTGCCAGGATGCTAGGCCACTGTGCCAGGATGCACTTCTGCTGTGCCAGGATGCTAGGCCACTGTGCCAGGATTGCTAGGCCACTGTGCCAGGATGCTAGGCCACTGTGCCAGGATGCTAGGCCACTGTGCCAGGATGCTAGGCCACTGTGCCAGGATGCACTTCTGCTGTGCCAGGATGCTAGGCCACTGTGCCAGGATGCACTTCTGCTGTGCCAGGATGCTAGGCCACTGTGCCAGGATGCTAGGCCACTGTGCCAGGATGCTAGGCCACTGTGCCAGGATGCTAGGCCACTGTGCCAGGATGCACTTCTGCTGTGCCAGGATGCTAGGCCACTGTACCAGGATGCTAGGCCACTGTGCCAGGATGCTAGGCCACTGTGCCAGGATGCTAGGCCACTGTGCCAGGATGCACTTCTGCTGTGCCAGGATGCTAGGCCACTGTGCCAGGATGCTAGGCCACTGTGCCAGGATGCTAGGCCACTGTGCCAGGATGCTAGGCCACTGTGCCAGGATGCTAGGCCACTGTGCCAGGATGCACTTCTGCTGTGCCAGGATGCTAGGCCACTGTGCCAGGATGCTAGGCCACTGTGCCAGGATTGCTAGGCCACTGTGCCAGGATGCTAGGCCACTGTGCCAGGATACACTTCTGCTGTGCCAGGATGCTAGGCCACTGTGCCAGGATTGCTAGGCCACTGTGCCAGGATGCTAGGCCACTGTGCCAGGATGCACTTCTGCTGTGCCAGGATGCTAGGCCACTGTGCCAGGATGCTAGGCCACTGTGCCAGGATGCACTTCTGCTGTGCCAGGATGCTAGACCACTGTGCCAGGATGCTAGGCCACTGTGCCAGGATGCTAGGCCACTGTGCCAGGATGCTAGGCCACTGTGCCAGGATGCTAGGCCACTGTGCCAGGATGCACTTCTGCTGTGCCAGGATGCTAGGCCACTGTGCCAGGATGCTAGGCCACTGTGCCAGGATGCACTTCTGCTGTGCCAGGATGCTAGGACACTGTGCCAGGATGCTAGGCCACTGTGCCAGGATGCTAGGCCACTGTGCCAGGATGCTAGGCCACTGTGCCAGGATGCTAGGCCACTGTGCCAGGATGCACTTCTGCTGTGCCAGGATGCTAGGCCACTGTGCCAGGATGCTAGGCCACTGTGCCAGGATGCTAGGCCACTGTGCCAGGATGCTAGGCCACTGTGCCAGGATGCACTTCTGCTGTGCCTGGATGCTAGGCCACTGTGCCAGGATGCACTTCTGCTGTGCCAGGATGCTAGGCCACTGTGCCAGGATGCACTTCTGCTGTGCCAGGATGCTAGGCCACTGTGCCAGGATGCTAGGCCACTGTGCCAGGATGCTAGGCCACTGTGCCAGGATGCTAGGCCACTGTGCCAGGATGCTAGGCCACTGTGCCAGGATGCTAGGCCACTGTGCCAGGATGCTAGGCCACTGTGCCAGGATGCTAGTCCACTGTGCCAGGATGCTAGTCCACTGTGCCAGGATGCTAGGCCACTGTGCCAGGATGCTAGGATACTGTGCCAGGATGCTAGGCCACTGTGCCAGGATGCTAGGCCACTGTGCCAGGATGCTAGGCCACTGTGCCAGGATGCTAGGCCACTGTGCCAGGATGCACTTATGCTGTGCCAGGATGCTAGGCCACTGTGCCATGATGCTAGGCCACTGTGCCAGGATGCACTTCTGCTGTGCCAGGATGCTAGGCCACTGTGCCAGGATGCTAGGCCACTGTGCCAGGATGCTAGGCCACTGTGCCAGGATGCTAGGCCACTGTGCCAGGATGCTAGGCCACTGTGCCAGGATGCACTTCTGCTGTGCCAGGATGCTAGGCCACTGTGCCAGGATGCACTTCTGCTGTGCCAGGATGCTAGGCCACTGTGCCAGGATGCACTTCTGCTGTGCCAGGATGCTAGGCCACTGTGCCAGGATGCACTTCTGCTGTGCCAGGATGCTAGGCCACTGTGCCAGGATGCTAGGCCACTGTGCCAGGATGCTAGGCCACTGTGCCAGGATGCTAGGCCACTGTGCCAGGATGCTAGGCCACTGTGCCAGGATGCTAGGCCACTGTGCCAGGATGCTAGGCCACTGTGCCAGGATGCTAGGCCACTGTGCCAGGATGCACTTCTGCTGTGCCAGGATGCTAGGCCACTGTGCCAGGATGCACTTCTGCTGTGCCAGGATGCTAGGCCACTGTGCCAGGATGCTAGGCCACTGTGCCAGGATGCTAAGCCACTGTGCCAGGATGCTAGGCCACTGTGCCAGGATGCACTTCTGCTGTGCCAGGATGCTAGGCCACTGTGCCAGGATGCACTTCTGCTGTGCCAGGATGCTAGGCCACTGTGCCAGGATGCTAGGCCACTGTGCCAGGATGCTAGGCCACTGTGCCAGGATGCTAGGCCACTGTGCCAGGATGCACTTCTGCTGTGCCAGGATGCTAGGCCACTGTGCCAGGATGCACTTCTGTTGTGCCAGGATGCTAGGCCACTGTGCCAGGATGCACTTCTGCTGTGCCAGGATGCTAGGCCACTGTGCCAGGATGCTAGGCCACTGTGCCAGGATGCTAGGCCACTGTGCCAGGATGCACTTCTGCTGTGCCTGGATGCTAGGCCACTGTGCCAGGATGCACTTCTGCTGTGCCAGGATGCTAGGCCACTGTGCCAGGATGCTAGGCCACTGTGCCAGGATGCTAGGCCACTGTGCCAGGATGCTAGGCCACTGTGCCAGGATGCACTTCTGCTGTGCCTGGATGCTAGGCCACTGTGCCAGGATGCACTTCTGCTGTGCCAGGATGCTAGGCCACTGTGCCAGGATGCACTTCTGCTGTGCCAGGATGCTAGGCCACTGTGCCAGGATGCTAGGCCACTGTGCCAGGATGCTAGGCCACTGTGCCAGGATGCTAGGCCACTGTGCCAGGATGCTAGGCCACTGTGCCAGGATGCTAGGCCACTGTGCCAGGATGCTAGGCCACTGTGCCAGGATGCTAGTCCACTGTGCCAGGATGCTAGTCCACTGTGCCAGGATGCTAGGCCACTGTGCCAGGATGCTAGGCCACTGTGCCAGGATGCTAGGCCACTGTGCCAGGATGCTAGGCCACTGTGCCAGGATGCTAGGCCACTGTGCCAGGATGCACTTCTGCTGTGCCAGGATGCTAGGCCACTGTGCCAGGATGCTAGGCCACTGTGCCAGGATGCTAGGCCACTGTACCAGGATGCTAGGCCACTGTGCCAGGATGCACTTCTGCTGTGCCTGGATGCTAGGCCACTGTGCCAGGATGCACTTCTGCTGTGCCAGGATGCTAGGCCACTGTGCCAGGATGCACTTCTGCTGTGCCAGGATGCTAGGCCACTGTGCCAGGATGCTAGGCCACTGTGCCAGGATGCTAGGCCACTGTGCCAGGATGCTAGGCCACTGTGCCAGGATGCTAGGCCACTGTGCCAGGATGCTAGGCCACTGTGCCAGGATGCTAGGCCACTGTGCCAGGATGCTAGTCCACTGTGCCAGGATGCTAGTCCACTGTGCCAGGATGCTAGGCCACTGTGCCAGGATGCTAGGCCACTGTGCCAGGATGCTAGGCCACTGTGCCAGGATGCTAGGCCACTGTGCCAGGATGCTAGGCCACTGTGCCAGGATGCTAGGCCACTGTGCCAGGATGCACTTATGCTGTGCCAGGATGCTAGGCCACTGTGCCATGATGCTAGGCCACTGTGCCAGGATGCACTTCTGCTGTGCCAGGATGCTAGGCCACTGTGCCAGGATGCTAGGCCACTGTGCCAGGATGCTAGGCCACTGTGCCAGGATGCTAGGCCACTGTGCCAGGATGCTAGGCCACTGTGCCAGGATGCACTTCTGCTGTGCCAGGATGCTAGGCCACTGTGCCAGGATGCACTTCTGCTGTGCCAGGATGCTAGGCCACTGTGCCAGGATGCACTTCTGCTGTGCCAGGATGCTAGGCCACTGTGCCAGGATGCACTTCTGCTGTGCCAGGATGCTAGGCCACTGTGCCAGGATGCACTTCTGCTGTGCCAGGATGCTAGTCCACTGTGCCAGGATGCTAGTCCACTGTGCCAGGATGCTAGGCCACTGTGCCAGGATGCTAGGCCACTGTGCCAGGATGCACTTCTGCTGTGCCAGGATGCTAGGCCACTGTGCCAGGATGCACTTCTGCTGTGCCAGGATGCTAGGCCACTGTGCCAGGATTGCTAGGCCACTGTGCCAGGATGCACTTCTGCTGTGCCAGGATGCTAGGCCACTGTGCCAGGATGCTAGTCCACTGTGCCAGGATGCTAGGCCACTGTGCCAGGATGCACTTCTGCTGTGCCAGGATGCTAGGCCACTGTGCCAGGATGCACTTCTGCTGTGCCAGGATGCTAGGCCACTGTGCCAGGATTGCTAGGCCACTGTGCCAGGATGCTAGTCCACTGTGCCAGGATTGCTAGGCCACTGTGCCAGGATTGCTAGGCCACTGTGCCAGGATGCACTTCTGCTGTGCCAGGATGCTAGGCCACTGTGCCAGGATTGCTAGGCCACTGTGCCAGGATGCTAGGCCACTGTGCCAGGATGCACTTCTGCTGTGCCAGGATGCTAGGCCACTGTGCCAGGATTGCTAGGCCACTGTGCCAGGATGCTAGGCCACTGTGCCAGGATGCACTTCTGCTGTGCCAGGATGCTAGGCCACTGTGCCAGGATGCTAGGCCACTGTGCCAGGATGCACTTCTGCTGTGCCAGGATGCTAGGCCACTGTGCCAGGATGCTAGGCCACTGTGCCAGGATGCTAGGCCACTGTGCCAGGATGCTAGGCCACTGTGCCAGGATTGCTAGGCCACTGTGTCAGGATGCTACGCCACTGTGCCAGGATGCACTTCTGCTGTGCCAGGATGCTAGGCCACTGTGCCAGGATTGCTAGGCCACTGTGCCAGGATGCTAGGCCACTGTGCCAGGATGCTAGGCCACTGTGCCAGGATGCACTTCTGCTGTGCCAGGATGCTAGGCCACTGTGCCAGGATGCTAGGCCACTGTGCCAGGATGCTAGGCCACTGTGCCAGGATGCACTTCTGCTGTGCCAGGATGCTAGACCACTGTGCCAGGATGCACTTCTGCTGTGCCAGGATGCTAGGCCACTGTGCCAGGATGCTAGGCCACTGTGCCAGGATGCTAGTCCACTGTGCCAGGATGCTAGTCCACTGTGCCAGGATGCTAGTCCACTGTGCCAGGATGCTAGGCCACTGTGCCAGGATGCTAGTCCACTGTGCCAGGATGCTAGGCCACTGTGCCAGGATTGCTAGGCCACTGTGCCAGGATGCTAGGCCACTGTGCCAGGATGCACTTCTGCTGTGCCAGGATGCTAGGCCACTGTGCCAGGATGCACTTCTGCTGTGCCAGGATGCTAGGCCACTGTGCCAGGATGCTAGGCCACTGTGCCAGGATGCTAGGCCACTGTGCCAGGATTGCTAGGCCACTGTGCCAGGATTGCTAGGCCACTGTGCCAGGATTGCTAGGCCACTGTGCCAGGATGCACTTCTGCTGTGCCAGGATGCTAGGCCACTGTGCCAGGATTGCTAGGCCACTGTGCCAGGATGCTAGGCCACTGTGCCAGGATGCACTTCTGCTGTGCCAGGATGCTAGGCCACTGTGCCAGGATTGCTAGGCCACTGTGCCAGGATGCTAGGCCACTGTGCCAGGATGCTAGGCCACTGTGCCAGGATGCTAGGCCACTGTGCCAGGATGCACTTCTGCTGTGCCAGGATGCTAGGCCACTGTGCCAGGATGCACTTCTGCTGTGCCAGGATGCTAGGCCACTGTGCCAGGATGCTAGGCCACTGTGCCAGGATGCTAGGCCACTGTGCCAGGATGCTAGGCCACTGTGCCAGGATGCACTTCTGCTGTGCCAGGATGCTAGGCCACTGTACCAGGATGCTAGGCCACTGTGCCAGGATGCTAGGCCACTGTGCCAGGATGCTAGGCCACTGTGCCAGGATGCACTTCTGCTGTGCCAGGATGCTAGGCCACTGTGCCAGGATGCTAGGCCACTGTGCCAGGATGCTAGGCCACTGTGCCAGGATGCTAGGCCACTGTGCCAGGATGCTAGGCCACTGTGCCAGGATGCACTTCTGCTGTGCCAGGATGCTAGGCCACTGTGCCAGGATGCTAGGCCACTGTGCCAGGATTGCTAGGCCACTGTGCCAGGATGCTAGGCCACTGTGCCAGGATACACTTCTGCTGTGCCAGGATGCTAGGCCACTGTGCCAGGATTGCTAGGCCACTGTGCCAGGATGCTAGGCCACTGTGCCAGGATGCACTTCTGCTGTGCCAGGATGCTAGGCCACTGTGCCAGGATGCTAGGCCACTGTGCCAGGATGCACTTCTGCTGTGCCAGGATGCTAGACCACTGTGCCAGGATGCTAGGCCACTGTGCCAGGATGCTAGGCCACTGTGCCAGGATGCTAGGCCACTGTGCCAGGATGCTAGGCCACTGTGCCAGGATGCACTTCTGCTGTGCCAGGATGCTAGGCCACTGTGCCAGGATGCTAGGCCACTGTGCCAGGATGCACTTCTGCTGTGCCAGGATGCTAGGCCACTGTGCCAGGATGCTAGGCCACTGTGCCAGGATTGCTAGGCCACTGTGCCAGGATGCTAGGCCACTGTGCCAGGATGCACTTCTGCTGTGCCAGGATTGCTAGGCCACTGTGCCAGGATTGCTAGGCCACTGTGCCAGGATGCACTTCTGCTGTGCCAGGATGCTAGGCCACTGTGCCAGGATGCTAGGCCACTGTGCCAGGATGCACTTCTGCTGTGCCAGGATGCTAGGCCACTGTGCCAGGATGCACTTCTGCTGTGCCAGGATGCTAGGCCACTGTGCCAGGATGCTAGGCCACTGTGCCAGGATGCTAGGCCACTGTGCCAGGATGCTAGGCCACTGTGCCAGGATGCTAGACCACTGTGCCAGGATGCTAGGCCACTGTGCCAGGATGCTAGGCCACTGTGCCAGGATGCACTTCTGCTGTGCCAGGATGCTAGGCCACTGTGCCAGGATGCTAGGCCACTGTGCCAGGATGCTAGGCCACTGTGCCAGGATGCTAGGCCACTGTGCCAGGATGCACTTCTGCTGTGCCAGGATTGCTAGGCCACTGTGCCAGGATTGCTAGGCCACTGTGCCAGGATTGCTAGGCCACTGTGCCAGGATTGCTAGGCCGCTGTGCCAGGATTGCTAGGCCACTGTGCCAGGATGCACTTCTGCTGTGCCAGGATTGCTAGGCCACTGTGCCAGGATTGCTAGGCCACTGTGCCAGGATTGCTAGGCCACTGTGCCAGGATTGCTAGGCCACTGTGCCAGGATGCTAGGCCACTGTGCCAGGATTGCTAGGGGACTGTGCCAGGATTGCTAGGCCACTGTGCCAGGATGCACTTCTGCTGTGCCAGGATTGCTAGGCCACTGTGCCAGGATTGCTAGGCCACTGTGCCAGGATTGCTAGGCCGCTGTGCCAGGATTGCTAGGCCACTGTGCCAGGATGCTAGGCCACTGTGCCAGGATGCTAGGCCACTGTGCCAGGATGCTAGGCCACTGTGCCAGGATGCTAGGCCACTGTGCCAGGATGCTAGGCCACTGTGCCAGGATGCTAGGCCACTGTGCCAGGATGCACTTCTGCTGTGCCAGGATTGCTAGGCCACTGTGCCAGGATTGCTAGGCCACTGTGCCAGGATGCTAGGCCACTGTGCCAGGATGCTAGGCCACTGTGCCAGGATGCTAGGCCACTGTGCCAGGATTGCTAGGCCACTGTGCCAGGATTGCTAGGCCACTGTGCCAGGATTGCTAGGCCACTGTGCCAGGATTGCTAGGCCACTGTGCCAGGATGCACTTCTGCTGTGCCAGGATTGCTAGGCCACTGTGCCAGGATGCACTTCTGCTGTGCCAGGATTGCTAGGCCACTGTGCCAGGATTGCTAGGCCACTGTGCCAGGATTGCTAGGCCACTGTGCCAGGATTGCTAGGCCACTGTGCCAGGATTGCTAGGCCACTGTGCCAGGATTGCTAGGCCACTGTGCCAGGATTGCTAGGCCACTGTGCCAGGATTGCTAGGCCACTGTGCCAGGATTGCTAGGCCACTGTGCCAGGATGCACTTCTGCTGTGCCAGGATTGCTAGGCCACTGTGCCAGGATTGCTAGGCCACTGTGCCAGGATGCTAGGCCACTGTGCCAGGATTGCTAGGCCACTGTGCCAGGATTGCTAGGCCACTGTGCCAGGATGCACTTCTGCTGTGCCAGGATTGCTAGGCCACTGTGCCAGGATTGCTAGGCCACTGTGCCAGGATGCACTTCTGCTGTGCCAGGATTGCTAGGCCACTGTGCCAGGATGCCAGGCCACTGTGCCAGGATGCTAGGCCACTGTGCCAGGATTGCTAGGCCACTGTGCCAGGATTGCTAGGCTACTGTGCCAGGATTGCTAGGCCACTGTGCCAGGATTGCTAGGCCACTGTGCCAGGATTGCTAGGCCACTGTGCCAGGATGCTAGGCCACTGTGCCAGGATTGCTAGGCCACTGTGCCAGGATTGCTAGGCCACTGTGCCAGGATTGCTAGGCCGCTGTGCCAGGATTGCTAGGCCACTGTGCCAGGATGCTAGGCCACTGTGCCAGGATGCTAGGCCACTGTGCCAGGATGCACTTCTGCTGTGCCAGGATTGCTAGGCCACTGTGCCAGGATTGCTAGGCCACTGTGCCAGGATTGCTAGGCCACTGTGCCAGGATTGCTAGGCCGCTGTGCCAGGATTGCTAGGCCACTGTGCCAGAATGCACTTCTGCTGTGCCAGGATTGCTAGGCCACTGTGCCAGGATTGCTAGGCCACTGTGCCAGGATTGCTAGGCCACTGTGCCAGGATTGCTAGGCCACTGTGCCAGGATTGCTAGGCCACTGTGCCAGGATTGCTAGGCCACTGTGCCAGGATTGCTAGGCCACTGTGCCAGGATGCTAGGCCACTGTGCCAGGATTGCTAGGCCACTGTGCCAGGATGCACTTCTGCTGTGCCAGGATTGCTAGGCCACTGTGCCAGGATTGCTAGGCCGCTGTGCCAGGATTGCTAGGCCACTGTGCCAGGATTGCTAGGCCACTGTGCCAGGATGCTAGGCCACTGTGCCAGGATGCTAGGCCACTGTGCCAGGATGCTAGGCCACCGTGCCAGGATGCACTTCTGCTGTGCCAGGATTGCTAGGCCACTGTGCCAGGATGCTAGGCCACTGTGCCAGGATGCTAGGCCGCTGTGCCAGGATTGCTAGGCCACTGTGCCAGGATGCTAGGCCACTGTGCCAGGATGCACTTCTGCTGTGCCAGGATTGCTAGGCCACTGTGCCAGGATTGCTAGGCCACTGTGCCAGGATGCACTTCTGCTGTGCCAGGATTGCTAGGCCACTGTGCCAGGATGCCAGGCCACTGTGCCAGGATGCTAGGCCACTGTGCCAGGATGCTAGGCCACTGTGCCAGGATTGCTAGGCCACTGTGCCAGGATTGCTAAGCCACTGTGCCAGGATTGCTAGGCCACTGTGCCAGGATTGCTAGGCCACTGTGCCAGGATTGCTAGGCCACTGTGCCAGGATGCTAGGCCACTGTGCCAGGATTGCTAGGCCACTGTGCCAGGATTGCTAGGCCGCTGTGCCAGGATTGCTAGGCCGCTGTGCCAGGATTGCTAGGCCACTGTGCCAGGATGCTAGGCCACTGTGCCAGGATGCTAGGCCACTGTGCCAGGATGCTAGGCCACTGTGCCAGGATGCTAGGCCACTGTGCCAGGATGCACTTCTGCTGTGCCAGGATTGCTAGGCCACTGTGCCAGGATTGCTAGGCCACTGTGCCAGGATTGCTAGGCCACTGTGCCAGGATTGCTAGGCCGCTGTGCCAGGATTGCTAGGCCACTGTGCCAGGATGCACTTCTGCTGTGCCAGGATTGCTAGGCCACTGTGCCAGGATTGCTAGGCCACTGTGCCAGGATTGCTAGGCCACTGTGCCAGGATTGCTAGGCCACTGTGCCAGGATTGCTAGGCCACTGTGCCAGGATTGCTAGGCCACTGTGCCAGGATTGCTAGGCCACTGTGCCAGGATGCTAGGCCACTGTGCCAGGATTGCTAGGCCACTGTGCCAGGATTGCTAGGCCACTGTGCCAGGATGCACTTCTGCTGTGCCAGGATTGCTAGGCCACTGTGCCAGGATTGCTAGGCCGCTGTGCCAGGATTGCTAGACCACTGTGCCAGGATTGCTAGGCCACTGTGCCAGGATGCTAGGCCACTGTGCCAGGATTGCTAGGCCACTGTGCCAGGATTGCTAGGCCACTGTGCCAGGATGCACTTCTGCTGTGCCAGGATTGCTAGGCCACTGTGCCAGGATGCTAGGCCACTGTGCCAGGATTGCTAGGCCGCTGTGCCAGGATGCTAGGCCACTGTGCCAGGATTGCTAGGCCGCTGTGCCAGGATGCTAGGCCACTGTGCCAGGATTGCTAGGCCACTGTGCCAGGATGCTAGGCCGCTGTGCCAGGATGCTAGGCCACTGTGCCAGGGTGCACGGCCGCTGTGCCAGGATTGCTAGGCCACTGTGCCAGGATGCTAGGCCACTGTGCCAGGATGCTAGGCCACTGTGCCAGGATGCACTTCTGCTGTGCCAGGATTGCTAGGCCACTGTGCCAGGATGCTAGGCCACTGTGCCAGGATGCTAGGCCACTGTGCCAGGATGCACTTCTGCTGTGCCAGGATGCTAGGCCACTGTGCCAGGATGCACTTCTGCTGTGCCAGGATTGCTAGGCCACTGTGCCAGGATGCTAGGCCACTGTGCCAGGATGCACTTCTGCTGTGCCAGGATGCTAGGCCACTGTGCCAGGATGCTAGGCCACTGTGCCAGGATGCACTTCTGCTGTGCCAGGATGCTAGGCCACTGTGCCAGGATGCTAGGCCACTGTGCCAGGATGCACTTCTGCTGTGCCAGGATGCTAGGCCACTGTGCCAGGATGCTAGGCCACTGTGCCAGGATGCTAGGCCACTGTGCCAGGATGCACTTCTGCTGTGCCAGGATGCTAGGCCACTGTGCCAGGATGCACTTCTGCTGTGCCAGGATTGCTAGGCCACTGTGCCAGGATGCTAGGCCACTGTGCCAGGATGCTAGGCCACTGTGCCAGGATGCTAGGCCACTGTGCCAGGATGCTAGGCCACTGTGCCAGGATGCACTTCTGCTGTGCCAGGATTGCTAGTCCACTGTGCCAGGATGCTAGTCCACTGTGCCAGGATGCTAGGCCACTGTGCCAGGATGCACTTCTGCTGTGCCAGGATGCTAGGCCACTGTGCCAGGATGCACTTCTGCTGTGCCAGGATGCTAGGCCACTGTGCCAGGATGCTAGGCCACTGTGCCAGGATGCTAGGCCACTGTGCCAGGATGCACTTCTGCTGTGCCAGGATGCTAGGCCACTGTGCCAGGATGCACTTCTGCTGTGCCAGGATTGCTAGGCCACTGTGCCAGGATGCTAGGCCACTGTGCCAGGATGCTAGGCCACTGTGCCAGGATGCTAGGCCACTGTGCCAGGATGCTAGGCCACTGTGCCAGGATGCACTTCTGCTGTGCCAGGATTGCTAGGCCACTGTGCCAGGATGCTAGTCCACTGTGCCAGGATGCTAGGCCACTGTGCCAGGATGCACTTCTGCTGTGCCAGGATTGCTAGGCCACTGTGCCAGGGTGCACGGCCGCTGTGCCAGGATTGCTAGGCCACTGTGCCAGGATGCTAGGCCACTGTGCCAGGATGCTAGGCCACTGTGCCAGGGTGCACGGCCGCTGTGCCAGGATTGCTAGGTCACTGTGCCAGAATGCTAGGCCACTGTGCCAGGATACACTTCTGCTGTGCCAGGATTGCTAGGCCACTGTGCCAGGGTGCACGGCCGCTGTGCCAGGATTGCTAGGCCACTGTGCCAGGATACACTTCTGCTGTGCCAGGATTGCTAGGCCACTGTGCCAGGGTGCACGGCCGCTGTGCCAGGATTGCTAGGCCACTGTGCCAGGATTGCTAGGCCACTGTGCCAGGATTGCTAGGCCACTGTGCCAGGATTGCTAGGCCACTGTGCCAGGATTGCTAGGCCACTGTGCCAGGATTGCTAGGCCACTGTGCCAGGATGCACTTCTGCTGTGCCAGGATTGCTAGGCCACTGTGCCAGGATTGCTAGGCCACTGTGCCAGGATGCTAGGCCACTGTGCCAGGATTGCTAGGCCACTGTGCCAGGATTGCTAGGCCACTGTGCCAGGATGCACTTCTGCTGTGCCAGGATTGCTAGGCCACTGTGCCAGGATTGCTAGGCCACTGTGCCAGGATGCACTTCTGCTGTGCCAGGATTGCTAGGCCACTGTGCCAGGATGCCAGGCCACTGTGCCAGGATGCTAGGCCACTGTGCCAGGATGCTAGGCCACTGTGCCAGGATTGCTAGGCCACTGTGCCAGGATTGCTAGGCTACTGTGCCAGGATTGCTAGGCCACTGTGCCAGGATTGCTAGGCCACTGTGCCAGGATTGCTAGGCCACTGTGCCAGGATGCTAGGCCACTGTGCCAGGATTGCTAGGCCACTGTGCCAGGATTGCTAGGCCACTGTGCCAGGATTGCTAGGCCGCTGTGCCAGGATTGCTAGGCCACTGTGCCAGGATGCTAGGCCACTGTGCCAGGATGCTAGGCCACTGTGCCAGGATGCTAGGCCACTGTGCCAGGATGCACTTCTGCTGTGCCAGGATTGCTAGGCCACTGTGCCAGGATTGCTAGGCCACTGTGCCAGGATTGCTAGGCCACTGTGCCAGGATTGCTAGGCCGCTGTGCCAGGATTGCTAGGCCACTGTGCCAGGATGCACTTCTGCTGTGCCAGGATTGCTAGGCCACTGTGCCAGGATTGCTAGGCCACTGTGCCAGGATTGCTAGGCCACTGTGCCAGGATTGCTAGGCCACTGTGCCAGGATTGCTAGGCCACTGTGCCAGGATTGCTAGGCCACTGTGCCAGGATTGCTAGGCCACTGTGCCAGGATGCTAGGCCACTGTGCCAGGATTGCTAGGCCACTGTGCCAGGATGCACTTCTGCTGTGCCAGGATTGCTAGGCCACTGTGCCAGGATTGCTAGGCCGCTGTGCCAGGATTGCTAGGCCACTGTGCCAAGATTGCTAGGCCACTGTGCCAGGATGCTAGGCCACTGTGCCATGATGCTAGGCCACTGTGCCAGGATGCACTTCTGCTGTGCCAGGATTGCTAGGCCACTGTGCCAGGATGCTAGGCCACTGTGCCAGGATGCTAGGCCGCTGTGCCAGGATTGCTAGGCCACTGTGCCAGGATGCTAGGCCACTGTGCCAGGATGCACTTCTGCTGTGCCAGGATTGCTAGGCCACTGTGCCAGGATTGCTAGGCCACTGTGCCAGGATGCACTTCTGCTGTGCCAGGATTGCTAGGCCACTGTGCCAGGATGCCAGGCCACTGTGCCAGGATGCTAGGCCACTGTGCCAGGATGCTAGGCCACTGTGCCAGGATTGCTAGGCCACTGTGCCAGGATTGCTAGGCCACTGTGCCAGGATTGCTAGGCCACTGTGCCAGGATTGCTAGGCCACTGTGCCAGGATTGCTAGGCCACTGTGCCAGGATGCTAGGCCACTGTGCCAGGATTGCTAGGCCACTGTGCCAGGATTGCTAGGCCGCTGTGCCAGGATTGCTAGGCCGCTGTGCCAGGATTGCTAGGCCACTGTGCCAGGATGCTAGGCCACTGTGCCAGGATGCTAGGCCACTGTGCCAGGATGCTAGGCCACTGTGCCAGGATGCTAGGCCACTGTGCCAGGATGCTAGGCCACTGTGCCAGGATGCACTTCTGCTGTGCCAGGATTGCTAGGCCACTGTGCCAGGATTGCTAGGCCACTGTGCCAGGATTGCTAGGCCACTGTGCCAGGATTGCTAGGCCGCTGTGCCAGGATTGCTAGGCCACTGTGCCAGGATGCACTTCTGCTGTGCCAGGATTGCTAGGCCACTGTGCCAGGATTGCTAGGCCGCTGTGCCAGGATTGCTAGACCACTGTGCCAGGATTGCTAGGCCACTGTGCCAGGATGCTAGGCCACTGTGCCAGGATTGCTAGGCCACTGTGCCAGGATTGCTAGGCCACTGTGCCAGGATGCACTTCTGTTGTGCCAGGATTGCTAGGCCACTGTGCCAGGATTGCTAGGCCACTGTGCCAGGATTGCTAGGCCACTGTGCCAGGATTGCTAGGCCACTGTGCCAGGATTGCTAGGCCACTGTGCCAGGATTGCTAGGCCACTGTGCCAGGATTGCTAGGCCACTGTGCCAGGATTGCTAGGCCACTGTGCCAGGATTGCTAGGCCACTGTGCCAGGATTGCTAGGCCACTGTGCCAGGATTGCTAGGCCACTGTGCCAGGATGCTAGGCCACTGTGCCAGGATTGCTAGGCCACTGTGCCAGGATTGCTAGGCCACTGTGCCAGGATGCACTTCTGTTGTGCCAGGATTGCTAGGCCACTGTGCCAGGATTGCTAGGCCGCTGTGCCAGGATTGCTAGACCACTGTGCCAGGATTGCTAGGCCACTGTGCCAGGATGCTAGGCCACTGTGCCAGGATTGCTAGGCCACTGTGCCAGGATTGCTAGGCCACTGTGCCAGGATGCACTTCTGCTGTGCCAGGATTGCTAGGCCACTGTGCCAGGATGCTAGGCCACTGTGCCAGGATTGCTAGGCCGCTGTGCCAGGATGCTAGGCCACTGTGCCAGGATTGCTAGGCCGCTGTGCCAGGATGCTAGGCCACTGTGCCAGGATTGCTAGGCCACTGTGCCAGGATGCTAGGCCACTGTGCCAGGATGCTAGGCCACTGTGCCAGGATGCACTTCTGCTGTGCCAGGATTGCTAGGCCACTGTGCCAGGATGCTAGGCCACTGTGCCAGGATGCTAGGCCACTGTGCCAGGATGCACTTCTGCTGTGCCAGGATGCTAGGCCACTGTGCCAGGATGCACTTCTGCTGTGCCAGGATTGCTAGGCCACTGTGCCAGGATGCTAGGCCACTGTGCCAGGATGCACTTCTGCTGTGCCAGGATGCTAGGCCACTGTGCCAGGATGCTAGGCCACTGTGCCAGGATGCACTTCTCTTGTGCCAGGATGCTAGGCCACTGTGCCAGGATGCTAGGCCACTGTGCCAGGATGCACTTCTGCTGTGCCAGGATGCTAGGCCACTGTGCCAGGATGCTAGGCCACTGTGCCAGGATGCTAGGCCACTGTGCCAGGATGCACTTCTGCTGTGCCAGGATGCTAGGCCACTGTGCCAGGATGCACTTCTGCTGTGCCAGGATTGCTAGGCCACTGTGCCAGGATGCTAGGCCACTGTGCCAGGATGCTAGGCCACTGTGCCAGGATGCTAGGCCACTGTGCCAGGATGCTAGGCCACTGTGCCAGGATGCACTTCTGCTGTGCCAGGATTGCTAGGCCACTGTGCCAGGATGCTAGTCCACTGTGCCAGGATGCTAGGCCACTGTGCCAGGATGCACTTCTGCTGTGCCAGGATGCTAGGCCACTGTGCCAGGATGCACTTCTGCTGTGCCAGGATGCTAGGCCACTGTGCCAGGATGCTAGGCCACTGTGCCAGGATGCTAGGCCACCGTGCCAGGATGCACTTCTGCTGTGCCAGGATGCTAGGCCACTGTGCCAGGATGCACTTCTGCTGTGCCAGGATTGCTAGGCCACTGTGCCAGGATGCTAGGCCACTGTGCCAGGATGCTAGACCACTGTGCCAGGATGCTAGGCCACTGTGCCAGGATGCTAGGCCACTGTGCCAGGATGCACTTCTGCTGTGCCAGGATTGCTAGGCCACTGTGCCAGGATGCTAGTCCACTGTGCCAGGATGCTAGGCCACTGTGCCAGGATGCACTTCTGCTGTGCCAGGATTGCTAGGCCACTGTGCCAGGGTGCACGGCCGCTGTGCCAGGATTGCTAGGCCACTGTGCCAGGATGCTAGGCCACTGTGCCAGGATGCTAGGCCACTGTGCCAGGGTGCACGGCCGCTGTGCCAGGATTGCTAGGTCACTGTGCCAGAATGCTAGGCCACCGTGCCAGGATACACTTCTGCTGTGCCAGGATTGCTAGGCCACTGTGCCAGGGTGCACGGCCGCTGTGCCAGGATTGCTAGGCCACTGTGCCAGGATGCTAGGCCACTGTGCCAGGATGCTAGGCCACTGTGCCAGGGTGCACGGCCGCTGTGCCAGGATTGCTAGGCCACTGTGCCAGGATTGCTAGGCCACTGTGCCAGGGTGCATGGCCGCTGTGCCAGGATTGCTAGGCCACTGTGCCAGGATTGCTAGGCCACTGTGCCAGGGTGCACGGCCGCTGTGCCAGGATTGCTAGGCCACTGTGCCAAGGTTGCTAGGCCACTGTGCCAGGATGCTAGGCCACTGTGCCAGGATGCTAGGCCACTGTGCCAGGATGCTAGGCCACTGTGCCAGGATGCACTTCTGCTGTGCCAGGATTGCTAGGCCACTGTGCCAGGATTGCTAGGCCGCTGTGCCAGGATTGCTAGACCACTGTGCCAGGATTGCTAGGCCACTGTGCCAGGATGCTAGGCCACTGTGCCAGGATTGCTAGGCCACTGTGCCAGGATTGCTAGGCCACTGTGCCAGGATGCACTTCTGTTGTGCCAGGATTGCTAGGCCACTGTGCCAGGATTGCTAGGCCACTGTGCCAGGATTGCTAGGCCACTGTGCCAGGATTGCTAGGCCACTGTGCCAGGATTGCTAGGCCACTGTGCCAGGATTGCTAGGCCACTGTGCCAGGATTGCTAGGCCACTGTGCCAGGATTGCTAGGCCACTGTGCCAGGATTGCTAGGCCACTGTGCCAGGATTGCTAGGCCACTGTGCCAGGATTGCTAGGCCACTGTGCCAGGATGCTAGGCCACTGTGCCAGGATTGCTAGGCCACTGTGCCAGGATTGCTAGGCCACTGTGCCAGGATGCACTTCTGTTGTGCCAGGATTGCTAGGCCACTGTGCCAGGATTGCTAGGCCGCTGTGCCAGGATTGCTAGACCACTGTGCCAGGATTGCTAGGCCACTGTGCCAGGATGCTAGGCCACTGTGCCAGGATTGCTAGGCCACTGTGCCAGGATTGCTAGGCCACTGTGCCAGGATGCACTTCTGCTGTGCCAGGATTGCTAGGCCACTGTGCCAGGATGCTAGGCCACTGTGCCAGGATTGCTAGGCCGCTGTGCCAGGATGCTAGGCCACTGTGCCAGGATTGCTAGGCCGCTGTGCCAGGATGCTAGGCCACTGTGCCAGGATGCTAGGCCACTGTGCCAGGATGCTAGGCCACTGTGCCAGGATGCACTTCTGCTGTGCCAGGATTGCTAGGCCACTGTGCCAGGATGCTAGGCCACTGTGCCAGGATGCTAGGCCACTGTGCCAGGATGCACTTCTGCTGTGCCAGGATGCTAGGCCACTGTGCCAGGATGCACTTCTGCTGTGCCAGGATTGCTAGGCCACTGTGCCAGGATGCTAGGCCACTGTGCCAGGATGCACTTCTGCTGTGCCAGGATGCTAGGCCACTGTGCCAGGATGCTAGGCCACTGTGCCAGGATGCACTTCTCTTGTGCCAGGATGCTAGGCCACTGTGCCAGGATGCTAGGCCACTGTGCCAGGATGCACTTCTGCTGTGCCAGGATGCTAGGCCACTGTGCCAGGATGCTAGGCCACTGTGCCAGGATGCTAGGCCACTGTGCCAGGATGCACTTCTGCTGTGCCAGGATGCTAGGCCACTGTGCCAGGATGCACTTCTGCTGTGCCAGGATTGCTAGGCCACTGTGCCAGGATGCTAGGCCACTGTGCCAGGATGCTAGGCCACTGTGCCAGGATGCTAGGCCACTGTGCCAGGATGCTAGGCCACTGTGCCAGGATGCACTTCTGCTGTGCCAGGATTGCTAGGCCACTGTGCCAGGATGCTAGTCCACTGTGCCAGGATGCTAGGCCACTGTGCCAGGATGCACTTCTGCTGTGCCAGGATGCTAGGCCACTGTGCCAGGATGCACTTCTGCTGTGCCAGGATGCTAGGCCACTGTGCCAGGATGCTAGGCCACTGTGCCAGGATGCTAGGCCACTGTGCCAGGATGCACTTCTGCTGTGCCAGGATGCTAGGCCACTGTGCCAGGATGCACTTCTGCTGTGCCAGGATTGCTAGGCCACTGTGCCAGGATGCTAGGCCACTGTGCCAGGATGCTAGGCCACTGTGCCAGGATGCTAGGCCACTGTGCCAGGATGCTAGGCCACTGTGCCAGGATGCACTTCTGCTGTGCCAGGATTGCTAGGCCACTGTGCCAGGATGCTAGTCCACTGTGCCAGGATGCTAGGCCACTGTGCCAGGATGCACTTCTGCTGTGCCAGGATTGCTAGGCCACTGTGCCAGGGTGCACGGCCGCTGTGCCAGGATTGCTAGGCCACTGTGCCAGGATGCTAGGCCACTGTGCCAGGATGCTAGGCCACTGTGCCAGGGTGCACGGCCGCTGTGCCAGGATTGCTAGGTCACTGTGCCAGAATGCTAGGCCACCGTGCCAGGATACACTTCTGCTGTGCCAGGATTGCTAGGCCACTGTGCCAGGGTGCACGGCCGCTGTGCCAGGATTGCTAGGCCACTGTGCCAGGATGCTAGGCCACTGTGCCAGGATGCTAGGCCACTGTGCCAGGGTGCACGGCCGCTGTGCCAGGATTGCTAGGCCACTGTGCCAGGATTGCTAGGCCACTGTGCCAGGGTGCATGGCCGCTGTGCCAGGATTGCTAGGCCACTGTGCCAGGATTGCTAGGCCACTGTGCCAGGGTGCACGGCCGCTGTGCCAGGATTGCTAGGCCACTGTGCCAAGGTTGCTAGGCCACTGTGCCAGGGTGCACGGCCGCTGTGCCAGGATTGCTAGGCCACTGTGCCAGGATTGCTAGGCCACTGTGCCAGGATGCTAGGCCACTGTGCCAGGATGCACTTCTGCTGTGCCAGGATTGCTAGGCCACTGTGCCAGGGTGCACGGCCGCTGTGCCAGGATTGCTAGGCCACTGTGCCAGGATTGCTAGGCCACTGTGCCAGGATGCTAGGCCACTGTGCCAGGATGCACTTCTGCTGTGCCAGGTTGCTAGTCCACTGTGCCAGGGTTGCTAGTCCACTGTGCCAGGTTGCTCGACCACTGTGCCAGGTTGCTCGACCACTGTGCCAGGTTGCTCGACCACTGTGCCAGGTTGCTCGACCACTGTGCTAGGTTGCTAGTCCACTGTGCCAGGTTGCTCGACCACTGTGCCAGGTTGCTCGACCACTGTGCCAGGGTGCTCAACCACTGTGCCAGGTTGCTCGACCACTGTGCCAGGTTGCTAGTCCACTGTGCCAGGTTGCTAGTCCACTGTGCCAGGTTGCTAGTCCACTGTGCCAGGTTGCTAGTCCACTGTGCCAGGTTGCTCGACCACTGTGCCAGGTTGCTCGACCACTGTGCCAGGTTGCTCGACCACTGTGCCAGGTTGCTCGACCACTGTGCCAGGTTGCTCGACCACTGTGCCAGGTTGCTAGTCCACTGTGCCAGGTTGCTCGACCACTGTGCCAGGGTGCTCAACCACTGTGCCAGGTTGCTAGTCCACTGTGCCAGGTTGCTAGTCCACTGTGCCAGGTTGTTAGGCCACTGTGCCAGGTTGCTCGACCACTGTGCCAGGTTGCTAGTCCACTGTGCCAGGTTGCTAGTCCACTGTGCCAGGTTGCTAGTCCACTGTGCCAGGTTGCTCGACCACTGTGCCAGGGTGCTCAACCACTGTGCCAGGTTGCTCGACCACTGTGCCAGGTTGCTAGTCCACTGTGCCAGGTTGCTAGTCCACTGTGCCAGGTTGCTCGACCACTGTGCCAGGTTGCTCGACCACTGTGCCAGGTTGCTAGTCCACTGTGCCAGGTTGCTAGTCCACTGTGCCAGGTTGCTCGACCACTGTGCCAGGTTGCTCGACCACTGTGCCAGGTTGCTCGACCACTGTGCCAGGTTGCTCGACCACTGTGCCAGGTTGCTCGACCACTGTGCCAGGTTGCTCGACCACTGTGCCAGGTTGCTAGTCCACTGTGCCAGGTTGCTCGACCACTGTGCCAGGGTGTTAGGCCACTGTGCCAGGTTGCTCGACCACTGTGCCAGGTTGCTCTACCACTGTGCCAGGTTGCTAGTCCACTGTGCCAGGTTGCTCGACCACTGTGCCAGGGTGTTAGGCCACTGTGCCAGGTTGCTAGTCCACTGTGCCAGGTTGCTAGTCCACTGTGCCAGGTTGCTCGACCACTGTGCCAGGTTGCTCGACCACTGTGCCAGGTTGCTAGTCCACTGTGCCAGGTTGCTCGACCACTGTGCCAGGTTGCTCGACCACTGTGCCAGGGTGTTAGGCCACTGTGCCAGGTTGCTAGTCCACTGTGCCAAGTTGCTAGTCCACTGTGCCAGGTTGCTAGTCCACTGTGCCAGGGTGTTAGGCCACTGTGCCAGGGTGCTAGGCCACTGTGCCAGGTTGCTAGTCCACTGTGCCAGGTTGCTAGTCCACTGTGCCAGGGTGTTAGGCCACTGTGCCAGGTTGCTAGTCCACTGTGCCAGGTTGCTAGTCCACTGTGCCAGGTTGCTAGTCCACTGTGCCAGGTTGCTAGTCCACTGTGCCAGGTTGCTAGTCCACTGTGCCAGGTTGCTAGTCCACTGTGCCAGGTTGCTAGTCCACTGTGCCAGGTTGCTAGTCCACTGTGCCAGGTTGCTAGGCCACTGTGCCAGGTTGCTAGTCCACTGTGCCAGGTTGCTAGTCCACTGTGCCAGGTTGCTAGTCCACTGTGCCAGTTGCTAGTCCACTGTGCCAGGTTGCTCGACCACTGTGCCAGGTTGCTAGTCCACTGTGCCAGGTTGCTAGTCCACTGTGCCAGGTTGTTAGGCCACTGTGCCAGGTTGCTAGGCCACTGTGCCAGGTTGCTAGTCCACTGTGCCAGGTTGTTAGGCCACTGTGCCAGGTTGTTAGGCCACTGTGCCAGGTTGTTAGGCCACTGTGCCAGGTTGCTAGTCCACTGTGCCAGGTTGCTAGTCCACTGTGCCAGGTTGCTAGTCCACTGTGCCAGGTTGCAAGTCCACTGTGCCAGGTTGCTAGTCCACTGTGCCAGGTTGTTAGGCCACTGTGCCAGGTTGTTAGGCCACTGTGCCAGGTTGCTAGGCCACTGTGCCAGGTTGCTAGTCCACTGTGCCAGGTTGTTAGGCCACTGTGCCAGGTTGCTAGGCCACTGTGCCAGGTTGCTAGTCCACTGTGCCAGGTTGCTAATCCACTGTGCCAGGTTGCTAGTCCACTGTGCCAGGTTGCTAGTCCACTGTGCCAGTTGCTAGTCCACTGTGCCAGGGTGCTCAACCACTGTGCCAGGTTGCTAGTCCACTGTGCCAGTTGCTAGTCCACTGTGCCAGGGTGCTCAACCACTGTGCCAGGTTGTTAGGCCACTGTGCCAGGTTGCTAGTCCACTGTGCCAGGTTGTTAGTCCACTGTGCCAGGTTGTTAGGCCACTGTGCCAGGTTGCTAGTCCACTGTGCCAGTTGCTAGTCCACTGTGCCAGGGTGCTCAACCACTGTGCCAGGTTGCTAGTCCACTGTGCCAGGTTGCTAGTCCACTGTGCCAGGTTGCTAGTCCACTGTGCCAGGTTGCTAGTCCACTGTGCCAGTTGCTAGTCCACTGTGCCAGGTTGCTCGACCACTGTGCCAGGTTGCTAGTCCACTGTGCCAGGTTGCTAGTCCACTGTGCCAGTTGCTAGTCCACTGTGCCAGGGTGCTCAACCACTGTGCCAGGTTGCTAGTCCACTGTGCCAGGTTGCTCGACCACTGTGCCAGGTTGCTCGACCACTGTGCCAGGGTGCTAGTCCACTGTGCCAGGTTGCTAGTCCACTGTGCCAGGTTGCTAGTCCACTGTGCCAGGTTGCTAGTCCACTGTGCCAGGTTGCTAGTCCACTGTGCCAGGTTGCTAGTCCACTGTGCCAGGTTGTTAGGCCACTGTGCCAGGTTGCTAGGCCACTGTGCCAGGTTGCTAGTCCACTGTGCCAGGTTGCTAGTCCACTGTGCCAGGTTGCTAGTCCACTGTGCCAGGTTGCTAGTCCACTGTGCCAGGTTGCTAGTCCACTGTGCCAGGTTGCTAGTCCACTGTGCCAGGTTGCTAGGCCACTGTGCCAGGTTGCTAGTCCACTGTGCCAGGTTGTTAGGCCACTGTGCCAGGTTGCTAGGCCACTGTGCCAGGTTGCTAGTCCACTGTGCCAGGTTGCTAGTCCACTGTGCCAGTTGCTAGTCCACTGTGCCAGGGTGCTCAACCACTGTGCCAGGTTGCTAGTCCACTGTGCCAGGTTGCTAGTCCACTGTGCCAGGTTGCTCGACCACTGTGCCAGGTTGCTAGTCCACTGTGCCAGGTTGCTAGTCCACTGTGCCAGGTTGCTAGTCCACTGTGCCAGGGTGCTCAACCACTGTGCCAGGTTGCTAGTCCACTGTGCCAGGTTGCTAGTCCACTGTGCCAGGTTGCTCGACCACTGTGCCAGGGTGCTCAACCACTGTGCCAGGTTGCTAGTCCACTGTGCCAGGTTGCTAGTCCACTGTGCCAGGTTGCTCGACCACTGTGCCAGGTTGCTAGTCCACTGTGCCAGGTTGCTAGTCCACTGTGCCAGGTTGCTAGTCCACTGTGCCAGGGTGCTCAACCACTGTGCCAGGTTGCTAGTCCACTGTGCCAGGTTGCTAGTCCACTGTGCCAGGTTGCTCGACCACTATGCCAGGGTGCTCAACCACTGTGCCAGGTTGCTAGTCCACTGTGCCAGGTTGCTCGACCACTGTGCCAGGTTGCTCGACCACTGTGCCAGGTTGCTAGTCCACTGTGCCAGGGTGTTAGGCCACTGTGCCAGGTTGCTAGTCCACTGTGCTAGGGTGTTAGGCCACTGTGCCAGGTTGCTAGTCCACTGTGCCAGGGTGTTAGGCCACTGTGCCAGGGTGTTAGTCCACTGTGCCAGGGTGTTAGTCCACTGTGCCAGGTTGCTAGTCCACTGTGCCAGGGTGCTAGTCCATTGTGCCAGGTTGCTAGTCCACTGTGCCAGGTTGCTAGTCCACTGTGCCAGGGTGTTAGTCCACTGTGCCAGGTTGCTAGTCCACTGTGCCAGGGTGTTAGGCCACTGTGCCAGGGTGTTAGGCCACTGTGCCAGGGTGTTAGTCCACTGTGCCAGGTTGCTAGTCCACTGTGCCAGGGTGCTAGTCCATTGTGCCAGGGTGCTAGTCCATTGTGCCAGGTTGCTAGTCCACTGTGCCAGGTTGCTAGTCCACTGTGCCAGGTTGCTAGTCCACTGTGCCAGGGTGTTAGGCCACTGTGCCAGGGTGTTAATCCACTGTGCCAGGGTGTTAGTCCACTGTGCCAGGTTGCTAGTCCACTGTGCCAGGGTGCTAGTCCATTGTGCCAGGTTGCTAGTCCACTGTGCCAGGGTGTTAGTCCATTGTGCCAGGGTGTTAGTCCACTGTGCCAGGTTGCTAGTCCACTGTGCCAGGGTGCTCGACCACTGTGCCAGGGTGTTAGTCCACTGTGCCAGGGTGTTAGTCCACTGTGCCAGGTTGCTAGTCCACTGTGCCAGGGTGCTAGTCCATTGTGCCAGGTTGCTAGTCCACTGTGCCAGGGTGCTAGTCCACTGTGCCAGGGTGTTAGTCCACTGTGCCAGGGTGTTAGTCCACTGTGCTAGGGTGTTAGTCCACTGTGCCAGGGTGTTAGTCCACTGTGCCAGGGTGTTAGTCCACTGTGCCAGGATGCTAGTCCACTGTGCCAAGGTGTTAGTCCACTGTGCCAGGGTGTTAGACCACTGTGCCAGGGTGTTAGTCCACTGTGCCAGGTTGCTAGTCCACTGTGCCAGGTTGCTAGTCCATTGTGCCAGGTTGCTAGTCCACTGTGCCAAGGTGTTAGTCCACTGTGCCAGGGTGTTAGACCACTGTGCCAGGGTGTTAGTCCACTGTGCCAAGGTGTTAGTCCACTGTGCCAGGGTGTTAGACCACTGTGCCAGGGTGTTAGTCCACTGTGCCAGGGTGTTAGTGTGACAAGACCGCCGGGGCTTGGACTGGTTTGCCACGATAGATACTATCCCCTGCCTTTGCTCCAACCACCTCAATAGCACTCTACATCTACCAGGCCCCACACAAGCCGGGACAGCTTAACCTCCCCTCCCTCACCTAGGGTTCCAAACCCCAAGGGGGCTCGGACCAGACACCAGTCATATCACTGCACAAAGTCATAGCTAAGAGAACAAAAATTTAATTCTGAACTACGTCAACCACAACACAGAGAAGGATGGCTGAAAGCCAGACTAGAAGAACTATGTACAAGATCAAAGACGCAGATGAGTATTCATCATGGAGGCGGACGATAGCTCGTGCGGTTGTCCAGTCGTGGTAGCGACTCACCCAGGCTCCTCCAGTGGACTGGAACTCCAAGGTCTGCTGCCTCTCCAAAGTTCCCTCTTCACCCAGAGAACCAAGCAAGGGCTGATCAAGCGCCGTACCACTGCCTGACGGACACTGCACTGATGAACAAGGATCCTTCCTTGCTGTCGTACTATTTCCCTCGTCACACTCTTGATGAAGTCTGGGCCGACCCTAGAACATTAGCGGTCTCCCACTTGCAGAAAAAATACATGTAGCACCGTCTCAACATACACAAGAGCCAGGTCACTCTTCTATCTCATCAGTGACCCACACACTGATATGTCACTTACACAATACGCGGTTGCTCCACACGAACACACAATGTCACTGGTAAAGTCTATCAGGTGACTAAACACTTCACCTTAGTTCCATGTCCTTGGACAATAGATCTTCACACAGTATTATGTACCTACCCTGATCCATGGGTAGTAATCACAACCTAGCATACACTGTCAACAGTTCATCACGTTGGCATGAGGTAGCTCCCTACCGTCACAAACATTGTCAACAGTTCATAACGTTGGCATGAGGTAGCTCCCTACCTTAAACATTTCACTCTGGTGTTTCCACCCATGTTGTAATCAATGTCCTAGTTCACTGGACCACATGTTGGCTTCATAAAGGTAACCAATGTAAAAACACTATGTAAGCATCAACTGATACATGGTGTCCCATAACCCAGCCGGGCCAGAAGCATATAACACAGGTCATGGTGACCGGTAACAATGATCACTCTGCACAACTTGAAAGGTCACTACCTTGCAATTACCCAGGTTTAAATAGAGACTGAATGTCACCAGTGCTTCACTGGCCAGAATCACCAGACGTTTCAGTGTTGGATCCTCTCAGGATCGGATGACACTCGTCGGACTCTTGACGGAGGTCCTAACCTAGACCTACCGACTTATTCAGCACTCAGCTCCTTCCAACATTGATCTCGCAGACTCAGACAACCACTCCCAGTATAGCCTCAATCAACTTCTGGATAGGCACTGGAATGAGTGGGCCCATAGAGCTCATGGTGCAGCTCTTGAATCTTCTTCTGTATAGTAATAACAGATCCTGAAACACGGAGAGGTTGGTGTGAGTACTCAACTACAACAAAGACTACCAGCATCTCCACCCTGTCACCTGCCTCTCAGACATTCCTCATGTCTACCAACATGAGTATGAAATCATCACATCATAGATCTACTTAGTCACTATAATATATAGGCATAATGATGGTAGAAAAAGCAATAGCACACTTGTTCAGTCAAGTAACCCTTCTGGGCTACATATAACCCCTAGCACCAGAGTCGACTGTATGACTCTGTCAAGCATCCTTCGCCTGGTGCCAGTCCAATCCGGTTTCATCTTCCATCCTCAATCAACATATACACTTACTTTCCTTTCAGTGTAGGGATTACTGTATCGAGAAGGTGTCCAGCCGGACCTCTCCTTCCTGACAGACTCATCAATTCATCAATCCCTTCACCCATGGACTGATGAATTACACACATTAATAACTATATGTCCATAATGAATTATACTCCTGATAATTCATTACTATAGCATTAACTAAGGAGAACTCATGACTTGTTACACTTAACTAACAAAATCATATCACAGCCATAGTGTCAGGTCTGGGATCCCTGCCCCAGATCCTGAGTTGCCCTTGTATTCACTGACTATCTTGCAGGTCAGTCATACCTGTGCCGGTCGAGCACAGCTGTGGTGGCCATCCACCACTACACTTTCCCACAGCTACTGTGGGTCTCGTGTACCTTGTCCCGTGACGACTTAAGTCACGTCATCCAATGTAGCAAACCTCCAGACTCCACTACCAAACTCTGGCTCCACCTTTTGGGGGGGGGGGGTTATGCCCCTCCCAACTACTACCTCACGGCAGTACTCCAAGTACTCCATGAACCGAGTCAGGGTTCCAGAAGAGTAGAATATTAGAGACAGAAACGGTTAGGTTCAAACCTCGATCTATCTAGACACCTCGGCCTCGAATTACGGAGCGCCGCATCACCCTCGATCGGGTATGTTCATCCATCGCACATGCACGATTGCATTGGGTCGGACCTATTACTGATCGGGTTGGGGGTACCGGCCTACCTCCCGCTGCCTAGACAAACGTAAGATGGAACACGCACGGTCATCCTAGCGGACGGACATGACAACAAGCAGTAACAATAGTATCATGAATACTTCTTATCAACTGTTATCCTACCGATGCAACACCATTCGGCTTACGCGGAATAACACTGCTATCTGCACACAGCAAATACACCACTGCTGATTTCACCTTGATTCCTCGAAAAATCACCATCATTGATAGAACAATTACGTTACCATTCTAATGTCACGAAGCACATTACACATCTCTAATAATAAGCTCTACCTTATCATTTACAGCGTCTAGCATGTGGATGTCATGACGGACAAACTGTCGCCTTGCCTGCGTAATGAATAAACCAAACCCGTAACTGCTACACACTGTAACGCACATCGTTCGGCCTATTTTATTTACACACCACTCGCGGTGGAACACGGCTTGTTCCGTCAGGTAACCCATTACATTGCTGATCGATAAAGCCTACTTAAAAATGCAACCGCCAACTGTAACGGATAACTCTACGCGACAACTCAATTTTGCGATGGCAATTAATTCATTCCGGGAACTCAGCACGGCATTACGACAACAATTAAATCATAGAATAAGTACTCAACTAACCTGTGATTGAAACATCACAAACTTTGACTGCAGATGTCCGCTCTGGCCGCGAATATTGACATCCAAATTACTGCAGCCTGCTGGCCATGATCTCTCCACGCTGAGGTCTGGTGGGCGACTGACTCCGACAACGTCAGTCCGCCTTCCACTCGCCTACACGGGCTGCGTGACTTTCATGATTCATGAAGAAAACCAGAGTCACGATGGGTTCCTCCAACCCGTGCTGCACAACGCACTCGTGAACTTAGAGATCAAAACCACGTACGCACTTGGGGGAACATTCTAGATTCTTCTATAAATAACTAGAATAGCTCCGCCCCCGCACTACTTTTCTAGGGAACTCCCCTATTAATTGACATTAAATTCAAGGGAGACCAACGCATGGCACTCCCTTCAAAGGGCTATTATGCAGAGATCTTACGATATTTATCCGTTTCGTCACATAGGCCCCCACTTAAGATGGTCGACCCGGTCGAACTCACTAGACAAAGATCGGTCTGAACTCTGAACCTCTACTCTATCAAGATTGGATTCCCAGGAAAAGACGTTCCATAACATTCACTTTCCCTGCGGAGATCCACCAGAATGGTATGGATGCTGGATCACCCACCACCGCCTCAAACATACGTTATCTCCAGCGATTAGGCCCGAAACGTAACGGCCTGGTGAT
This sequence comes from Cepaea hortensis, assembly GCA_963921405.1. Lineage (NCBI taxonomy): Eukaryota > Metazoa > Mollusca > Gastropoda > Stylommatophora > Helicidae > Cepaea > Cepaea hortensis. The sequence continues at coordinate 169,800,806 of OY992878.1, forward strand.
TGGCTTACAGGATCTGTCTACACTGGACCGTTCCGCATCCACCTGTTGCAGGCCATCGGTTACTTTACTGAAGGTTCGCTCGTCCCTTCCGACAATAGTATATTTCCTATCCCGACTAGGCATCACCTTCGTGGACTGTTCGCGGATGTCGACCGAAATGAATGGTCGCTTACTCCAGGTTCGTCTGGAGTACCCTTGCTCCTGCCTTCTCTCCCGCGAGTAAGGACAATGAGCCTGTCGGCGTATCGAGTCACCCGACGATCCCGTCGTGCCAGTTGTGACTTCGCCTGTCCGACCTCGATTCCCAGTGTGCTTAACACCATGGGCCTCTTCCCGACGGAGCCCGTTCGCCCTATCTACGGTTGAACGCTCAGGAGACCGCAGACCCTCCCCACAGGATGTACTGCGTAGGACTGAGTCTTCCTCGCCCTCGTCTGGACCCAGAACCGAATCTAGCGCGATGGTAGTCGCACTATCTTGTGGAGAAACTACCTCGGACCTCTCCAAATTCTGAAGGAGAGTACAATGGAACTTACGCAATTCCCCGCGGACCTTCACCTCATACGTGGATCGGGACATTATCCGCTCCACAGGAAAAGGGCCCTGCCATCCGAGTTCGAATTCCGCCCCCTCGATTGGGAGAAGTGCGAGAACCCTATCTCCAATCTGCAGAGATAAACCGTTTCTGGTCTTGTGCTTTGGTGCTGCCAGACAACACGTTGGGCACGACCGGATATATCTCCGCACGTCGCCTGTCATTCCAGGCCAGTGGTAGTGGCTGGAAAGACACTGGACTGTTGTCCCCACATCCTTATGTCCGGTTAAGGATAAGGTATGCACTCTATGTACCAAGCGGGATCTGTAGTCAGGAGGGACTACCATCTGACCGTACTGGCTATCCCCTTGCCCGGCTCTACGATAAAGCAACCGGTTTTCTACATAGAACTGACCCGGAGTTGGCGGGACAGAACTTTGGGACACCTCCAGTAAGTAAGGACGCAAAGTCGGGTCCCTACTTTGAGCACTGCTCACTAACCTCGCAAGAGAATGGTCTATTTTCTTACCACACTGCCTTTCTCCATCCTTAGCCCTGGCCTGCCTAGCGCTCACTAGACAATGTTCCCTGGGGTCCCCCAGGAATACATGTGGACGACCGAGGATCAAAGGGTAAATAGGATCAGGCAGCACAGCCGCCTGGATGCTACCCGTAACGTACCTGCACCGAATGTCAATCCGAGCAATCGGCAAGTCCATAGCTACGGAGCTCCTCATGGCCAGCTGAAATTCTCTTGTCTCGCCGGTGAGCTGCCCTGGGCTCACAAGGTGGGATGAGATTACAGCTTCAAACTGCAATCCTGTATCGTATAGACATTCCACCTGCTTCCCATTCACCTCTATCGTTTCGATCGCAGGTGATTTCTCAGACTTCGGTTTCTCCCGACCCTTAGGTGTGGTCTCGCTAGGTCTACCTCTAGTAGAGGCGAGACACGCAAAGTGCAAGTCCTTTGGCTTCCTCAGACAATCTACAGTATTATGGGAAGGAGACTTACAGTGCTTACACCACCTCTTACTCCACTTCCGTTTTAGGGAGGCGGGAGGGCTTTGCTTATCGGGTTTCTTACCAGAGTCTTTTACCACAGGATCTGCTACATTGGATGATTCTTTGGGACCCTTGGTCTTGGGCTTCTGATCAAGCCCCTTCTGCCTTTTCTGTGAATCAGTCTGACTGGAATCCCCAGTCTCGCCATAGACTTCCACATACCTTTCAGCTAACTTATTTACTATGTCTAGCCTTTCCGCCCCATTTTCCCCTAAGAAATTCCTTAAAGGCTTGGACATCTGCATTTTCATTTGATCCACCACCATCAACTCTCTCAGACTCTCATAATCCTCTTTGAAATTGGCCAATGCCATCCACTTCAACAGGTATGAGTTCAACCTCACACTATAGGCCGAGAACATCTCACCTGGTTCTCTCTTGGAAGTTCTGAACCTCAGCCTGTAAGCATGGGCTGTCATTTCGAATCTTTTCAAAAGAGCCGATTTCAGGGTTGGATAATCATTTTCCATCCCTGGGGGAAGACGCGCATACACTTCGTACGCGGTGCCACGGAGTCCTTGTGAAAGCTTAAGATTCCAACGCTCAGGCTCTAAACCCATAGCTTTACACATTGCCTCGAACTTCTCTAAGAATTGATCTATCTTCTCTTGGTCCGGTTCAAATGGTGGAAACGGCCATTTCATAGCATGGTAAGCTGGTCTGCTGGCTACTGATGAGCTAGGTAAAGCTACTCCACCTACTGCTCCCTCAGACTCACCAACCGATTTAGCCTCTACCTCAAGTTGCTTCATACGGAACTCATGTTCCATTTCCAACTTCCTAGCATCTAATTTCTTAGACTCTAGGTCAGCTGCCAGTTTTTGTGCTTGTTGGTCTGCCACCAACTTTTGCTCTTCAAGTGCTACCTTTCGAGCTTCAAGCTCAATTTCTGACTTTCTTCTCTCCCTCTCTTCTGCTCTGAAGTCTCTCTCTACTTCCAGTACATAGGCTTTAAACTCCTCACCTTCCAATCCCATCTCCGTTGCAGATGCCCGCACCTTAGCTAAATCTAAAGTACGAGTAGCCATGCTTAGTGTAACTTAATATCAGTATAGATATGCAATACCCAATCACAATGCTAACTGTACTCCAACCAACACTGTAACTATGTATCTATACTAACTTAACTAAATGTCGGTCCACGTCGAAGAGAAAGGTTTCAGTAGCCCTACTCGTCAAGTAGATAATAGGTATAGGACAGATGAGACTATAACCTATTCCTACGAGATGTCAGAACAAAGAGAAGATCCCGGACGGGCCCCCACTCTATCTTGTGACAAGACCGCCGGGGCTTGGACTGGTTTGCCACGATAGATACTATCCCCTGCCTTTGCTCCAACCACCTCAATAGCACTCTACATCTACCAGGCCCCACACAAGCCGGGACAGCTTAACCTCCCCTCCCTCACCTAGGGTTCCAAACCCCAAGGGGGCTCGGACCAGACACCAGTCATATCACTGCACAAAGTCATAGCTAAGAGAACAAAAATTTAATTCTGAACTACGTCAACCACAACACAGAGAAGGATGGCTGAAAGCCAGACTAGAAGAACTATGTACAAGATCAAAGACGCAGATGAGTATTCATCATGGAGGCGGACGATAGCTCGTGCGGTTGTCCAGTCGTGGTAGCGACTCACCCAGGCTCCTCCAGTGGACTGGAACTCCAAGGTCTGCTGCCTCTCCAAAGTTCCCTCTTCACCCAGAGAACCAAGCAAGGGCTGATCAAGCGCCGTACCACTGCCTGACGGACACTGCACTGATGAACAAGGATCCTTCCTTGCTGTCGTACTATTTCCCTCGTCACACTCTTGATGAAGTCTGGGCCGACCCTAGAACATTAGCGGTCTCCCACTTGCAGAAAAAATACATGTAGCACCGTCTCAACATACACAAGAGCCAGGTCACTCTTCTATCTCATCAGTGACCCACACACTGATATGTCACTTACACAATACGCGGTTGCTCCACACGAACACACAATGTCACTGGTAAAGTCTATCAGGTGACTAAACACTTCACCTTAGTTCCATGTCCTTGGACAATAGATCTTCACACAGTATTATGTACCTACCCTGATCCATGGGTAGTAATCACAACCTAGCATACACTGTCAACAGTTCATCACGTTGGCATGAGGTAGCTCCCTACCGTCACAAACATTGTCAACAGTTCATAACGTTGGCATGAGGTAGCTCCCTACCTTAAACATTTCACTCTGGTGTTTCCACCCATGTTGTAATCAATGTCCTAGTTCACTGGACCACATGTTGGCTTCATAAAGGTAACCAATGTAAAAACACTATGTAAGCATCAACTGATACATGGTGTCCCATAACCCAGCCGGGCCAGAAGCATATAACACAGGTCATGGTGACCGGTAACAATGATCACTCTGCACAACTTGAAAGGTCACTACCTTGCAATTACCCAGGTTTAAATAGAGACTGAATGTCACCAGTGCTTCACTGGCCAGAATCACCAGACGTTTCAGTGTTGGATCCTCTCAGGATCGGATGACACTCGTCGGACTCTTGACGGAGGTCCTAACCTAGACCTACCGACTTATTCAGCACTCAGCTCCTTCCAACATTGATCTCGCAGACTCAGACAACCACTCCCAGTATAGCCTCAATCAACTTCTGGATAGGCACTGGAATGAGTGGGCCCATAGAGCTCATGGTGCAGCTCTTGAATCTTCTTCTGTATAGTAATAACAGATCCTGAAACACGGAGAGGTTGGTGTGAGTACTCAACTACAACAAAGACTACCAGCATCTCCACCCTGTCACCTGCCTCTCAGACATTCCTCATGTCTACCAACATGAGTATGAAATCATCACATCATAGATCTACTTAGTCACTATAATATATAGGCATAATGATGGTAGAAAAAGCAATAGCACACTTGTTCAGTCAAGTAACCCTTCTGGGCTACATATAACCCCTAGCACCAGAGTCGACTGTATGACTCTGTCAAGCATCCTTCGCCTGGTGCCAGTCCAATCCGGTTTCATCTTCCATCCTCAATCAACATATACACTTACTTTCCTTTCAGTGTAGGGATTACTGTATCGAGAAGGTGTCCAGCCGGACCTCTCCTTCCTGACAGACTCATCAATTCATCAATCCCTTCACCCATGGACTGATGAATTACACACATTAATAACTATATGTCCATAATGAATTATACTCCTGATAATTCATTACTATAGCATTAACTAAGGAGAACTCATGACTTGTTACACTTAACTAACAAAATCATATCACAGCCATAGTGTCAGGTCTGGGATCCCTGCCCCAGATCCTGAGTTGCCCTTGTATTCACTGACTATCTTGCAGGTCAGTCATACCTGTGCCGGTCGAGCACAGCTGTGGTGGCCATCCACCACTACACTTTCCCACAGCTACTGTGGGTCTCGTGTACCTTGTCCCGTGACGACTTAAGTCACGTCATCCAATGTAGCAAACCTCCAGACTCCACTACCAAACTCTGGCTCCACCTTTTGGGGGGGGGGGGGGGGGTTATGCCCCTCCCAACTACTACCTCACGGCAGTACTCCAAGTACTCCATGAACCGAGTCAGGGTTCCAGAAGAGTAGAATATTAGAGACAGAAACGGTTAGGTTCAAACCTCGATCTATCTAGACACCTCGGCCTCGAATTACGGAGCGCCGCATCACCCTCGATCGGGTATGTTCATCCATCGCACATGCACGATTGCATTGGGTCGGACCTATTACTGATCGGGTTGGGGGTACCGGCCTACCTCCCGCTGCCTAGACAAACGTAAGATGGAACACGCACGGTCATCCTAGCGGACGGACATGACAACAAGCAGTAACAATAGTATCATGAATACTTCTTATCAACTGTTATCCTACCGATGCAACACCATTCGGCTTACGCGGAATAACACTGCTATCTGCACACAGCAAATACACCACTGCTGATTTCACCTTGATTCCTCGAAAAATCACCATCATTGATAGAACAATTACGTTACCATTCTAATGTCACGAAGCACATTACACATCTCTAATAATAAGCTCTACCTTATCATTTACAGCGTCTAGCATGTGGATGTCATGACGGACAAACTGTCGCCTTGCCTGCGTAATGAATAAACCAAACCCGTAACTGCTACACACTGTAACGCACATCGTTCGGCCTATTTTATTTACACACCACTCGCGGTGGAACACGGCTTGTTCCGTCAGGTAACCCATTACATTGCTGATCGATAAAGCCTACTTAAAAATGCAACCGCCAACTGTAACGGATAACTCTACGCGACAACTCAATTTTGCGATGGCAATTAATTCATTCCGGGAACTCAGCACGGCATTACGACAACAATTAAATCATAGAATAAGTACTCAACTAACCTGTGATTGAAACATCACAAACTTTGACTGCAGATGTCCGCTCTGGCCGCGAATATTGACATCCAAATTACTGCAGCCTGCTGGCCATGATCTCTCCACGCTGAGGTCTGGTGGGCGACTGACTCCGACAACGTCAGTCCGCCTTCCACTCGCCTACACGGGCTGCGTGACTTTCATGATTCATGAAGAAAACCAGAGTCACGATGGGTTCCTCCAACCCGTGCTGCACAACGCACTCGTGAACTTAGAGATCAAAACCACGTACGCACTTGGGGGAACATTCTAGATTCTTCTATAAATAACTAGAATAGCTCCGCCCCCGCACTACTTTTCTAGGGAACTCCCCTATTAATTGACATTAAATTCAAGGGAGACCAACGCATGGCACTCCCTTCAAAGGGCTATTATGCAGAGATCTTACGATATTTATCCGTTTCGTCACAGTTAGACCACTGTGCCAGGGTGTTAGTCCACTGTGCCAAGGTGTTAGACCACTGTGCCAGGGTGTTAGACCACTGTGCCAGGTTGCTAGTCCACTGTGCCAGGTTGCTAGTCCACTGTGCCAGGTTGCTAGTCCATTGTGCCAGGATGCTAGTCCACTGTGCCAAGGTGTTAGTCCACTGTGCCAGGGTGTTAGACCACTGTGCCAGGGTGTTAGTCCACTGTGCCAGGTTGCTAGTCCACTGTGCCAGGTTGCTAGTCCACTGTGCCAGGTTGCTAGTCCACTGTGCCAGGTTGCTAGTCCACTGTGCCAGGGTGTTAGACCACTGTGCCAGGGTGTTAGTCCACTGTGCCAGGTTGCTAGTCCACTGTGCCAGGTTGCTAGTCCACTGTGCCAGGTTGCTAGTCCATTGTGCCAGGTTGCTAGTCCACTGTGCCAGGGTGCTAGTCCACTGTGCCAGGGTGTTAGTCCACTGTGCCAGGGTGTTAGTCCACTGTGCCAGGGTGTTAGTCCACTGTGCCAGGATGCTAGTCCACTGTGCCAAGGTGTTAGTCCACTGTGCCAGGGTGTTAGTCCACTGTGCCAGGGTGCTAGTCCACTGTGCCAGGGTGCTCGACCACTGTGCCAGGGTGTTAGACCACTGTGCCAGGGTGTTAGACCACTGTGCCAGGGTGTTAGACCACTGTGCCAGGGTGTTAGTCCACTGTGCCAGGGTGTTAGTCCACTGTGCCAGGGTGTTAGACCACTGTGCCAGGTTGTTAGTCCACTGTGCCAGGGTGTTAGTCCACTGTGCCAGGGTGTTAGTCCACTGTGCCAGGGTGTTAGTCCACTGTGCCAGGGTGTTAGTCCACTGTGCCAGGTTGCTAGTCCACTGTGCCAGGGTGTTAGTCCACTGTGCCAGGGTGTTAGTCCACTGTGCCAGGTTGCTAGTCCACTGTGCCAGGGTGTTAGACCACTGTGCCAGGGTGTTAGTCCACTGTGCCAGGGTGTTAGACCACTGTGCCAGGTTGCTAGTCCACTGTGCCAGGTTGCTAGTCCACTGTGCCAGGGTGCTAGTCCACTGTGCCAGGGTGCACGGCCATTGTGCCAGAGTGAACAGTACGGTTGGTGTTTGGGTGAATTAACCGTTAATCTGAGTTCAGTGTCAATAATTGATCGGTGGAAGAGGTCAGTGAAGTAATAGATGATTAAAGTAATGGTTCGGTGAATTAACATATGATTGAAGTAGTGGATGACTGAAGTAACAGATGATTGAAGTAACACATGGTTGAAGTAACACGTGATTGAAGTAACACATGACTGAAACAATGGTTGAGTGAATTAACAGATCGTTGAAATAACGGCTGAGTGCGTTAACATATGATTGAAGTAATAGTTTAGAGTAACAGATGATTGAAATAATGGATGATTTAAGTAATATATTTTTGAAGTAATAGTTAACTGACTTAACAGTTGGGTGACTGAAGAAACAGATGATTGAAGTAATAGTTGATTGAAGTATTAGATAATTGAAGTAACACATGATTGAAGTAATGGATGGTTGATGTAATAGCTGAGTGAAGTAATAGAGGGTTCAAATAATACTTGATTGAAGTAATAGATGATGTAAGTAGCAGATGATAGAAATAATAGTATTTCGAAATAATACATGTCTGAAGTAACAAATGATGAAAGTTACAGGTTATTGTAGTAATAGATGACTGAAGTAATAGATGAATGAAATAGTAGTTGATTAAAGTAATAGCTGATTGAAGTAACACGTGAATGAAGTTATAGGTTATTGAAGTAATAGTTGACTGGATTAATAGTTGACTGAAGTATTAGCTGATTGAAGTAACTTATGATTGAAGTAATAGACGACTGAAGTAGCAAATGACTGAAGTAACCGGTGGCTAAATATGCAAATGATTGAAGTAACGGGGATTGAAGTAGCAAATGATGGCGTAAGAAATAACTGAAGTAACATATGATTGAAGTAAGAAATTATTGAAGTTACAGATGACTGAAAAGCAAATGATTGAAGTAACGAATAATTGAAGTAACAGATGACTGAAGCAGCAAATGATTGAAGTAGTAGATGATTGAAGTAGCGAATGATTAAAGTAACAGATGACCGAAATAACACATTATTGAATTAACAGATGTCAGAAGTAGTAAATAATAATAATAATAATAATAATAATAATAATAATAATAATAAGTCTTTATTTTCAAAGGGTTAAGAATTGGGCACGCAGGCCCGTCTGACATTCTGCCCTTCTTCTCTATTTCCTCTCATACATTCTTTCATTCAACATCACTTATGAAGCAACTTTTGACAACAAAAGAACATTAAAACGCATGAAAAATAATCAATAACAAATGACTCACTGAAGCAGTGTTTAACATGGGCATTATAAATACCTAAGGAGGGTGTAACGTGCCATACATAAGGGAATGTTTTTTGGCTAGTTGTCGTTTGAGATAAGTTACCATTATTGTCTTTTTTGTGTTGTTTGTTATGGGGGCATGTAGTCTGTACTAAGGTAGTGTTCAAACAGGTTGCGAATGTATGTATCATGATTGGTGGTGTCTTTGATTTCTTGTGGAAGATTGTTCCACAACTGAGCGGCAGAGTATGCTAAGCTTGTTTTATATAAGTCTATCCTAGGTTTAGGGACATGAAGTATATTTAGTCGTTCGCTATGTCTAGCGTTATATTTAAACAATGGCCAAAGGTAGCTTAGAGCATTTTGAAATAGGATTTTGTGAATTTGTTTGGTTTTATTAAAAAGCAGGCGCTTGTGGAGTGGCAGTAACCGGAGACGTTTATATAGGTTAGAATTGTCGGTAAGCTTTTCACCATTAATTAAACGCACTGCCCTTTTCTGGAGTGAATATAGGCGTTTTGTTATTGATTTGGAGCATCCATCCCAGACTGTGGAGCAGTAATCAATATGTGTTTGTATATGAGAAGTATAGAATATCTTTCTTGTGTTTTCGTCAAGGAAATTTTTAATTTTGGCAAGTTGGTATACTTTTTTGGCTATTTGTTTAACTAGAGCATGAACATGTGAGTTAAAAGTTAGATTTTGATCTATGATAACACCCAGTGTCTTGTGCTCGGTGACACTTTCTACAGGCGTGCTGCCAATGTGCAGCTGAAGAGTTCTCTGCGAGTTTAGAGTGTGAAGTCTTTGCCTGGTTCCTATTAACATAGACTTTGTTTTAGTAATGTTAATTTGCATGCGGTTTGCATGACTCCAGTTAACTACACTATTTATTTCCTGTTGCAAGGATAATTCTAGCACATTACGATCAACAGCGTTTGTATATACTGTGCAGTCATCAGCAAATAGATCGCAGGACGACGACAGATTTAATGGAAGATCATTTATATAAATGGCAAATAATAGAGGGCCAAGAATAGACCCCTGAGGTACTCCAATATTAATGGTAATGGCTTGAGATAAAACTTTATTGTGTGATACTACTTGCTTTCTGTCTAATAAGAATGATTTTTATTAATGTCACTATATTAAAACTTACTTTCATTGTTTCTAGTTTTTTAATTAGAATAGTATGATCTATCATATCGAATGCTTTCCTAAAGTCTATAAACACCGCTCCACATAGAGTATTGTTGTTAATATTTTGATGCCAGTTTTCTATCATGTTTGTTAGTGCCGTATGGCAAGAATATTTTGGCCGAAATCCTGACTGACTGTCAACTATCAGTTTATGGCGAACTAAGTGATCTAGTGTTGTTTTGTGGATGTGCTTTTCTAGCGGTTTGGATAATGAGGATAATATGGAAATTGGTCTATAATTACTCATGAGACGATCGTCTAGAGGACCAGCTTTTAAATGAGGATACACTTTAGCGATTTTAAAGGCTGATGGGAAGTGACCTCTGGTTAGACATTGATTATATATAAAAGTTAGTGACTCGCAGATCGCCGGTGCAGCATGGCGAAGGATCCGACTACTAATTCCATCTAGTCCTGATGAGTTATTGTTTTTTAGATTACGGAGATGAGTAAATACTTCAGTTGTCGTCATTAGCGGTATGTTGGAGGAAATGTGTCCATAGCATTTGTTCTCACAGAATGATGATAATAAAGATATGTCATGAGGCGCATCTGGTATTGCGGCCTTCAGTTGGTTTATGTCGGACTGAAAGTATCTACTGAATTGATCACATGTAACCTGATTTGATGGTAATGATAGTGATGATTTGTGTTTGTTTGTCAAGGTATTAATTGCTTTCCATATATCTTTAGTGTTGGTTTTATCTATTACTATGTTCTTAAAATAGTTTTTCTTTTCCTTCCGAATAACATATTGAACTTTGTTTCTCAGACTACGGTACATAGTTAGATCTCTATTTTTGTGAGCCCTGTCGCGATCTCTCATAAGTTCAACTACCTCCTGTGTGATCCACGGGGGCTTTGTGTGATGTTTAACACGAACTTCCTTAAATGGAACATGTTTATCAAATATACTTAGAAAGGTCTTTAGCCAGTGGTCCAGAGCATCGTCTGGGTCAGGAAGCTGGTAAACATAATCTAGAGATGAGTTGACCAAATCTTGTAAGAAGACGTCTCGATTGAAATTTTTGTAATTTCTATATTTTATGCTTATATGTTTGTGTTTGGGAGTTTTGGTGCCCCTTTTCGACCACGTGCAACATACTGGATAGTGATCGCTCATTGCATTGATAGGTACACTACATTCTGTGATGTTATCAGCACACGTAGTATAAATATGATCTATAAGTGTTGCAGATGATTTAGTGATTCTTGTTTGACTAACTGTTGGAAATTATATGACTCTATTATGTTTTCCCATGTTTTGTTTGATTTGTTAGCGTCTATGTTGAAGTCACCTAGCAATATTATTTCCCTAGCATTACTAAAGACTACATCCATCATAGTGGTGAATTTTTCATACCAGATATTTCCTGCACTGGGGTTTCGATAAAGATAGCCAACTATTAGCGGTATGCAATTTTGAAGTTTAACCTCTATCCATACACACTCAATCTCACAGGTTTCAAAGTCTAGCCTGCGGTGGGCGTTAAGCGAGTTGGAAATATAAACTGCAATACCCGTCTCTTGTTTCTGATAGGGATCTCTTCTAATGGTTTTAAAACCTCTGATAGCGATGTCATCATCTGAGATGTTGCCATTTAATCGACTTTCGCTAACGCCAAACATGTGAAAATTTTGATTAAGTATAAGTGATAGTTCGGGCAGCTTCCCTAATAGATGACATATGTTTACATGCCCGATTCTGAGCCCATTATTCCTGAGCCAGTGTTCGTACTTATTAGACATTTCAACAATGCGTAATCACAAGTTTAAAAGCAAAACACACACACACAAAGTGAATACAACTTACGTCCCATGATTGAAGTAGGAGATGATTTAAGTAGTCAATGATTAAAATTTTGACGTAGCAAATGATTTAAATAGTAGATGATTTGAATAATAGATGACTGAAGTAACAGATCATTAAAGTTAAAGGTGACTGAAGTAGCGAATAACTGATGTAACAGGTGATTGAAAACACAAATAATTGCAATAATATACGCGTTGTTTTTTTTAAAAGATAAACTCTTCTAACTCTTCTAAAACCATTTTAGGTAGGTTCGACTTAGGATCAATTTTTTTTTCTTTTTCAATCGACACGGATGCAAATTCAAACAATGACCAGCAGGCCTGCAGGCGAGTGTCCAGTCACAGCGTTACCGTAGTTTCCCAATAACAGGTGACTGAAATAATGGACAATTGGAGTAACGGATGATTGGAGTAATAGATGATTGGAGTTACGGATGATCGGAGTAACAGATGATTGTAGTAACAAATTATTGGAGTAAAGGATGATTGGAGTAACGGATGATCGGAGTAATAAATTATTGGAGTAACAGATAATTGAAGTAACAAAGGATTGGAGTAACGTACGATTGAATAGCATAGGTTTGAGTAACGGATGATTTGCGAACAAATGATTGGAGTAACAGATAATTGGAGTAAAGATTATTGGAGTACGTGCGATTGGATAACATAGGTTGAAGTAACGGATGATTGGAGAAACAAATGATTGGAGTAACAGATAATTGGAGTAACTGATGATTGAAATAACCTACGGTTGGAGTACCAGTTGATTGGTATTATATATGATTGATGTAACAGATGATTGGAGTAACTGATGCTTGGATTAACAGATAATTGGAGTAACAGATGATTTAAATAACCAATAGTTAGAGTAACGGATGATTGCAGTAATAAATTATTAGATTAACATATGATTTAAGTAACTGGTGATTTGAGTAGTTAGTTAGTTAGTTAGTTAGTTAGTTAGTCAGTCAGTCAGTCAGTCAGTCAGTCAGTCAGTCAGTCAGTCAGTCAGTTAGTTAGTTAGTTAGTTAGTTAGTTAGTTAGTTAGTTAGTTAGTTAGTTAGTTAGTTATCAGTTAGGGTTTCTGTGTTGGTTGACGAGGCGCCTTGTTTTCCCGATGTACCTCTCGCGTCTGGCTGTGCCGATTCTTACTCCCAAGTCTTTCATCCTAGACAGCGAAGTGGATTCACTGACGTCAAAGTCCTCTGTTCTCGCCATATCTTTGAGGATGTTAATAACATCGGCACGATCCATGGGTTAGCCATCTACAGGGGGTGCAGAGCCATGACTTGAGTTATGTAACCACGACGCTCCTAATCTCGTGTCTCCAACGTCAGTGCCATGACCTGAGTTATGTCCCAGCCGTATGTCTCCAGCGTCGGTCCCCTGATCTGAGTTCTGTCAACACTCCCCCCCCCCCTCCCAAGTGTCTCGTGTCTCCAACGTCAGTGCCATGACCTGAGTTATGTCCCAGCCGTGTGTCTCCGGCGTCAGTCCCCTGATCTGAGTTCTGTCAACACTATTCCCCCCCCCCCCCCCCCCCAGCCTCGTGTCTCCGGCATCAGTATCCAGTCTCGGAAAGAACATATGGTAACACGATATTCACATGTTTATTGGTGTGAATTGGTGGAAACAAACACACCAATCCGGCCGTGATTTATATAAATACAAAACACCCCAATCCAAGACAGGAACATGCCAGGGGACTGTGGTGTGGTGTTGTATGGTGTGGTGCGGTGTGATGTAGCCGGACCGTAGAGTTGATGACAGAAATACAAAAAGGCAAGTGAAATATTTTGGCCACATGAAAAGACACGACACCCTTTTAAAAACCATACTGGAGGATAAGGATGAAGGCAAGCGAGAAAGAGGTGGGCAACGATACAAGTGGGAAGATAACATCAAGAGATGGTAAAACAGCAGTCTGACAAAATGTACAGTCAGGGCGAGAGACAGACAGTGTTGGAGATCCATTACAGCCAACCTTCAATATGGAGATGGCACCTGATTGATTGATTGATTGATTGAGAGCCGGACGATGCACGCAGATCTGAACCGTCGACCGAACCACGCAGCTCTCTATCAACTGCACACAGCGCCCTCTATACAAATACCGCCCAACACAATTACGTGGTCTTGGGGTCATGACACACTTGCTAATTAACACACCACAGAATCACGTGGCCTTGGGGTAATGACACACTTGCTAACACACCACATAATCACAATAAGCGTTGACTATTAATTTTTCATTTGTTAAAATGTAACAGCACACCAGACTGTTGTTTACTCTCAGCACAAGTTCCGTGGCGATGGGGTTACAGACGCAGCTGGTAATCTCGCACACCCGCGTTCGAAACACAGCTGCAGACTGGCAGTAGACCGTCTTGGGTGCCGGTCATTCAGAAAGCTATGGCAAACTACTAAATGTAAATTTGCCAAGAGATCACAACAGCAAAGAATGCTGGTGTTGACTGCGACATCCTGTAAAGGATAGGCAACTAACACCTAGCCACCTGGAGATGGACGCCCGTAGTGTCGCAGTGCATCTTCCATAACCCGGGTATACTCAACAGTCCATACCCCGCCCTGACCTTTGCCCCAGTAGCAAATAAGCAGTTATTGACAGCTGGTGGCAGAGTGTATCCATTCAAATAGCGGTCTCTGTGTGCCGGGCAGGATTGAATATATCAGAAAACTGTCAGCACAACTATCATTACAGGCAGCCCATTTCTTACCTCTGATTGTTCCCATTACCCGGATAAACAGAATGTCTCTCTTGCAGGGAAATTGTTTGGGGTATTATATTCTCATAGATCACTACACTGAGACATGCAGGGACTGTGTTTGACTCCCCAGCTTGTGGGATTGGGTGGGGTACCCGGCGGAGAGTTATATGTCCATGTATCCACGGTGTCTTCCTTGTTGATGTATCCATAGTGTTTTCTTTGATGATGCATCCATGGTGTTATCTTTGTTGATGTATCAATAGTGTCATCATTGTTGTTGTATCCATAGTGTTATCTTTGTTGATGTTTCCATAGTATCATCGTTGTTGTTGTATCCATGGTGTCTGCTTTGTTGATATTCATAGTGTAATCTCTATTGATATATCCATGGTGTCATCTGCGTTGATGTATCCATAGTATCATCGGTATTGATGTATCCATGGTGTCTTCTTTGTTGATGTATCCATGGTGTCTGCTTTGTTGATATTCATAGTGTAATCTCTATTGATATTCGGTGTTGAGAGGTAGGAGAAGTGCCTGGGGGTTCTTGGCAAAAACTAATGGTCGGCGTTTGGTGCAGGAGAGCCTGGCGTATGATGACACTACATCTAGCTTAAGAATGGAGGTGGATGTGGTCAGTGCAGCTTTCCGCTGGATAGAAAACACGATACATACACACATTGTGATTGTAACTGACTCAGAAAGCATGCTGAGAAGGGTGAGAACAGGCAAGCTTCGTGCAGAGTGGCTTGCTTCGCTTCGGATGTCACGGGTAGCAAGCATCACCTGGATCTTTTCTCCTGGGCATGCCGGTGTGCTGGGGAATGAACAGGCGGACAGATTGGCTGGCTCGGCAAAACTTGGTGGAGTATTGATGCATGACAAGGCAGATGTGGTTGCGGCCTTGTGGGAGCACGTGTACACCTCGGAGGAGCAAATGGATCACCATGGTCTGGTTAGAATGAGGCAGCGAGGAGTGACGAGGGGATCTGACCGACGCTCGACGCTCAGAGGAAAGGCGAGACGGACATATAATCAGATTGCTACTGGAACTATTAGTGTTGGAACTCTTCGCTGGTTGCTGAGGATGGGGACGGAGCGCTTATGGGAATGTCCCGAATGCTGTGATGTCGGTTCCTAAATCAATCAATCAATCAATCTCTATTGATATATCCATTTTGTCATCTCTGTTGATGCATCCATGGTGTCTGCATTGTATATATTCATGGTGTCATCTCTGTTGATATTTCCATGGTGTAATCTCTGTTGATGCATCCATGGTGTCATCTTTGTTGATGTATCAATTGTGTCATCTCTGTTTATATACCCATGGTGTCATCTCTGTTGATGTATCCATGGTATTATCTTTGTTGATATTCATGGTGTCATGTCTTTTAATGTATCCATGGTGTCATGTCTGTTAATGTATCCATGGTGTCATGTCTGTTAATGTATCCATTGTGACATTTTGTTTATGTATTCATGATATCATCTTTGTTCATGTATCATTGGGGTCGTCCTTGTTGATGTTTTCGTGGTGTCTTGTGTGTTATTTCTTTCTCTCTCTCTATCTCTTTATCTCTCTCTATCTCTCTCTATCTCTCTCTCTCTCTCTATCTATCTCTCTCTCAATCACTCTCTCTCTATCTCTCTCAATCTCTCTCTATCTCTCTCTATCTCTCTCTATCTCTATCTCTCTCTATCTCTCTCTATCTCTCTCTATCTCTCTCTATCTCTCTCTATCTCTCTCTATATCTCTCTATCTCTCTCTATCTCTCTCTATCTCTCTCTATCTCTCTCTCTCTATCTCTCTCCCCCTCTCTCTCCCTCTCTCTCTATCTCTCTCTCCCTCCCCCCTCTCTCTCTCCCTCTCTCCCTCTCTCTCCCTCCCTCCCTCTCTCCCCCTCTCTCTCTCTATCTCTCTCTCTCTCTCTGCCCGCCTCTGCCTGTTCTACCGGTGATCTTTGCACTCGATCAAATGTTCTACAATGTTCTACAATGACTTTCCACTAATTATATGACGCAGACCATTGTTCTGTCTCTACCTTATAGCTGGCTGCAATGTTCTACTGTGATTAACCGCTTCGAGGCAATAGTTGATAGTTGCTGTGGCCGTCCAAGGTATTGGCAAGCTTAGAACTGGCCGTAGATAACATATCCCCACTGTCCATCTGATATCTGTGGATAGACCAGTCTCCTGCATCGCCGCCGTCTGCCCAGCACATCTCAGTGTCCAGCTAACCAGTGTGGCCAGGTATTGGGCAGTCTAAAGGTCGATGTACTGTTGGGTCTGATTTGTAATTTGTGAGCACACACAGATATACGATGGACTCCCCAGCGGAACCTGCCTGAGACTCTCTGACGCCTGTGGACAGTTTTCCCGCTGTCAGCGCCTTATACCTACGCTTACACTTACCAGTCCGTCTGTCGGTGTCACTTTCTGCGCCTTGTTGTCCATGACATTGACTGATATGAACGCTCTCTTCTGTGGCTGTTATCAGTGATGCATTGTTTGTCTGGTGGCGGTCGATCAGGGAAGTGACTTCGTGGGAACACTGCATCGATTTCTATCGGCTGATTCAATTATCTGCCGGATGTTTGTGTTTTGCTGTCGTGATTGGTCATAAGCAACATATATTCGGAGACTGTTGTATGATCTGGCAGCCGTGCTGAGCGCTAGGCGCCCTGGGTATAATTAGATTCCTGGCAGAAATCAGGCGTAAGTCACGTGTGGTCCAGACATGGACTCTCAGGCTGATGGCAGCGCAGGAAGTGAATGCCCAGGTTGTGGGAAACTACCGACTAAGGTTCGTGGGTGTACAGATTGAAATCGTGCTTCACCAATTCATGGTAGTGTACATATACCAGGCCTGTCAATATTTCAGGCAGGCCCAAATGGTTGACGTCACTATGTGTCATATGTATAAGTCTACAATGACAAGTCAATAAGCCTACATACTTATTCTGCTGAACATTGTGTGGTCTCCCTGAGGCGGACATCTTTCTGTCAGCTCTGGCTTTATCTTACCTTACCTTACCTTACCTTACCTTACCTTGCCTTACCTTACCTTACTTCACCTTTCATCCATCCATCATGTGCCATGCCGATAAGCGCGCTGACCCTACCACATACATAAGTTACACAGTATATCAACATACTCCGACACCCACTATGGAGTCACCATGTCACGTGATTTCCCGGGGAACTCCCTGAATTCCTTTGTTTGCTGTGAATTAAAAATGAAGTACGTTTTCAAAGAACATTCTGAGCCGAAATAGACCTTATCAGCCATCTTAGAACTCACGGCTCCATACTATCAACCCCACAGGATGAAATGAATGGTCATCATCATTCTTGATGGACAAACAACACATGTTGTCTATACGTTTTCTACATAATGTCTATAAACATTAAAACATAAAACATAGACACAACAGAAGAGCAATACTCAAACAGAAAGAGATTGTGTGATCTATCGCTGCCGCTTCATTCATCTAAACATACACCACAGGTCCATGCCATGGGGGTGGCCCACCCAGCAAGGGGATCTTGGGGTGTATTCATAGATTTACTCCAGCAACTAAAACAGCTGATACACCGCTGCCACGGGGCAGGTTCTCAGTCTATTGGGGTCACTAGGTCACGCCTGCAGCACACGTCCTGATTACACTGGGATTGATATTTGTTGACAACAGATACGGAATGTGCATGAAATAAATATACAATGGCAGAATTCAGCGTAAACAATTATAAGCAAAGTCTACATGTAGTCGGAGATTACATTGCACTGTGTTAACATTACTAATGTTAATGGGGAAGAGTCTTACATGACTTTAGGGAGGAGTCTTACATGACATTAGGGAGGAGTCTTTTTTCTTTACAGCAGTGTATCAACATAAATAGGAAAACCCCATGATGCGACCAACATCCACAGTCTGGTCTTTTCAGGTCAAGTTGAATTGCCAGACGTGGTTACTGGTCAGTACGTGGTAAACTAATTTTTGCAAGATCTCATTCTATCAGACCTCGTTTGTGTCTCGTCACATCGACAACCGTCTGTAGTTTGTGTCCCGTCACATCGACAAACGTCTGTATTGGTACCACATTGTGGAACTCAACAAAATGAGACATCCGACGTAATACAGTTACCGGCCACCAAGTCGCTGTTCAAATTTGTTTTCCTCGCAAACTCACTTCATGTCTCAGTCGTTGGTTTTAGAAATGTATTGTGTGTGTCACCTGCAGGTTTGTCTCTGCGTTCCACTTTCTACGCGTATACAAGATAATTAGATAACTACATTGTAATGACCGCACACGTATACAAGATAGTTAGACAACTCCACATTGTAGTGATAACACACATATACAAGATAAGTCAGACACCGAGCGTGTGAGACGTAAGATGGTGCATGATGGTGGAAAAGACCACGTGTTCACATGCACCCACTGTGAACAAACATTTACAGCGCGAATTGGCCTTATCAATCACATTCGCTACCGCCATGAGTAAAAGTTATGCCTTTTTGAAGCACAAACTATCGTATGTCAAGACGGCAAGGGGGCTGCGTGGTCTCTAGGCTCTAGATATGTTGTCCGCCTCGAGTGCTGGAGGTCCCGGGTTCAAGCCCCGGTCTGGACCGGGATTTTTTCTCGTGGACTTCTAGTAATAAAACTTCCCCTGGTCTCTGGGTAGTGAGATCGGACGCCTGTGTGTATTGTTGCGCACGTAAAAAATCCCTTGGCAGTTGGAAATCGAAAAAGAGTAGCCTAACGGCGCTTCCCGGGCAAAATTTATAGTTAAAAATCTACCCAAAAGTATTTCAGGATCCTCGCCGGTGCTACGGAGTTCGTGCATTGAGCTGAGTTTCTCCAGACTCACGTTTGCGTTAGGAGGAGTACGGAGTACTTATGGGTTGCACCCGTGTGCCGTGATGTTGATCCATCGACTAAACTAAACTAACCTAAGACGGCAAGGTGCCAATGGACAAGATCGTTAGATAACTCCACATTGTAGTGATAACACACATATACAAGATCGTTAGATCAATTACGCAACGTGATCAGGAAGAATAGATCAATTACGGAACGTGATCAGGCAGAAAATGTCAATTACGCAACGTAATAGGGCAGAAAAGATCATCTACGCAACGGGATCGCTTAGAATAGATCAATTACGCATCGTGATAAGACAGAATAGATCAATTACGCACCTTTATCAGGCAGAATAGATCAATTACGCAGCGTGATCAGACAGTATAGATCAATTACGTATCGTGATCGGACAGAATAGATCACTTGCGCAGCGTGATCAGGCATAATAGATCAATTACACAACGTGATCGGGCAGAATAAATCAATTACGCACCGTGATCGAGCAGAATAGATCAATTACGTAAACTTATCAGGCAGAATAGATCAATTACGCAACATGCTCTGGCAGAATAGATCAATTACAAAACGTGATCAGACAGACTAGATCACTTACGCACCTTTATCAGGCAGAATAGATCAATTGCGAAACGTAATCGGGCAGAATAATTCAATTAGACAACGTGATCTTTCAGAATGGATCAATTACGCAACGTGATCGGGCACAATGGATCAATTACTCAACGTGATCGGGCAGAAGAGATCAATTACGCAAAGTTGCACAACCGATCTTACTTATGCCTCAACGGATTCTCCTAGAGTGAGCAATTTGCACAACTGATCTTATTTATGCCTCAACGGATTCTCCTAGAGTGAGCAATTTGCGCAACTGATCTTATTTATGCCTCATCTGTTTCTTCTGGAGAGAGCACTTGGCGCCACTGATCTTATATATGCCTCGACGGATTCTTCTAGAGTGGGCACGTTGCGCAACTAATCTTATTAATGCGTCGGCGGCTTCATCTATTGTGAGCACGTTGCGCAATTGATCTTTTTTATGTGTCTTATGTATGTCATTGGTGGCAGTGTGTGGCCGGTACCTAGATTCCCATGTCTTATATATGTCATTGGTGGCAGTGTGTGGCCGGTACCTAGATTCCCATGTCTTATATATGTCATTGGTGGCAGTGTGTGGCCGGTACCTAGATTCCCATGTCTTATGTCTGTCATTGATGGCAGTGTGTGGCCGGTACCTAGATTCCCATGTTTTATGTCTGTCATTGGTGGCAGTGTGTAGCCGGTACCTAGATTCCTATGTGTCATCTATGTCATTGGTGGCAGTGTGTGGCCGGTACCTAGATTCCCATGTTTTATGTCTGTCATTGATGGCAGTGTGTGGCCGGTACCTAGATTCCTATGTGTCATCTATGTCATTGGTGGCAGTGTGTGGCCGGTACCTAGATTCCCATTTCTTATATATGTCATTGGTGGCAGTGTGTGGCCGGTACCTAGATTCCCATTTCTTATGTCTGTCATTGATGGCAGTGTGTGGCCGATACCTAGATTCCCATGTCTCGTATATGTCATTGGTGGCAGTGTGTGGCCGGCACTTATATTCCCGACATTTCAAACACCAACAATTACGTGATATGGCGCGTATTTCTTTTTTTTTCCCCCGTTTTTCCATCATGTTTCAGGATATTGCGGTCAACATCAGCATCTTTCAGTTGTATGTTAATTTCTAGGCTAGATTACGCTCATCAGCACGCCACGACTTCCTAAGCGACCGGCTCCATATTCTCATGTCACTGGCGCGACTCGAACCGCTTCCAATTCTCGTGTGCTCACGTCAACCACGAGAGTATTCGGGGTTACGGAGAAAGCTGCTAACTCCTCGGCTCAGGGAGACCGACATAGCACGTATTTCGGGGATACAAATTGCCCAAAGATACATCAATGGCCTTTCCTGTTCTCATTGAGACCCATGTTTGTTTACATAGACCTGGGCTCCACGTGGAGCCAGCCTGAAGTGCGCACCAAGAAATGTCTCGCGAATACAGGCAGTCGGCGTGCTATCAGCTCTGGAGCGTCGATTGGTCGACACACGTGTGAGTTTAGCACCATATACCAGCCCGTCTAAGACGTGTAGCAGGCTCCTGAATTCCTCTGTGGCCTGAGCGCTCGCTCTTAAACATCTAGTTCTCTGATGGCCAGGTAGCGGGTTCAATCCCTACACCGGTCAGTTGGACTAAAATGTTGACCTATCGTCCTTGACTTAGGGACGTAAATTACAAGTACCTCAGACGTCGCAGTGGGGTCGTCTGATAGCGAGGGACACAAGTAATAGGGAAAGCTAACCCACACGCAAACATCAGTCCTGTGTACGCCCCAGTAGTGACAATTATCAGTGGTAGCGACATGTTTGTTGACTAGGCTCGAGGTCAAGGCCAGCCAACCAACAATAAACACTGCGATACTTGAGGGAGACAATCCAAGTTGTAAAGATGCACCACTTGGTTATATCCCCTGTCATATTCTGTAGTTGTTTCCCTGTAAACTGTTGGGGAAGGAGAGGTCGGACTGGGTCATGACTGTGTGACCCACCGTTGTCGGACTGGGTCATGACTGTGTGACCCACCGTTGTCAGATTGGGTCATGTCTGTGTGACCCACGGTTGTCGTATTGGGTCATGACTGTGTGACCAACCGTTGTCAGACTGGGTTATGTCTGTGTGACCCGCGGTTGTCGGACTGGGTTATATCTGTGTGTGACCCACCATTATCTGGCTGGATCATATCTGTGTGTGACCCACCATTATCTGGCTGGATCATATCTGTGTGTGACCCACCATTATCTGACTGGATCATATCTGTGTGTGACCCACCATTATCCAGCTGGATCATATCTGTGTGTGACCCACCATTATCTGGCTGGATCATATCTGTGTGTGACCCACCATTATCTGGCTGGATCGTATCTGTGTGTGACCCACCATTATCTGGCTGGATCATATCTGTGTGACCCACCATTATCTGGCTGGATCATATCTGTGTGTGACCCACCATTATCTGGCTGGATCGTATCTGTGTGTGACCCACCATTATCTGGCTGGATCATATCTGTGTGACCCACCATTATCTGGCTGGATCATATCTGTGTGTGACCCACCATTATCTGGCTGGATCATATCTGTGTGTGACCCACCATTATCTGGCTGGATCATATCTGTGT